>JAMKCH010062358.1:0-25263 GCA_023653785.1 Ophioderma brevispina
ATTACTTTTAATGAATATTTCAGGGAATAGGGTTTGAGAACAAGGCTCATTTTCATATAGTACTACCTAATAGTGTACATTTCTCAATCTTTAATAGCTTTTAAACAGCTTATTACAGCTCTGTTGTAGACGAATGGGGCCATAGGTTTAAAACCACATACAAGGCTGAGTCTTGTTATATAGATGTCATACAGGCTGATTCAAAAGAAGTTTACTCCATTTTGTAGTGTGGTAAAAACGCTGTCAGGGAATTTCTATGTAAACTAATATGTCGTTAGAAAAGCAGTGTCTGAATTGCTAAAAATTAAACAGGGATTTGTTTGATCATGACAAACCGAGTATACTAAATGATAAAACAATCATTTTCCTGATTGGACACATCTGGGGTAACGTGCATCAGTTTCTATTTACTCCAAATCAATAATGCGTGAACAAGGAAGCCCCATGGTTTGAGCAAACTTTATTTTCAAAATGACAGTTGTCCGTTATATTCATACTCAAAAATCCTCAATCAAAAAAGCAAAATTTTAAATGCCGACAATTTAAATGATATAATGCGTATATTGAGTATCTTGAGTAAAAATTTGGGTGTGTTCTGTGCAAATTTTAAAAATTCTTTGTTTAATTTTAGACCTTCAGAAATTGCTCTTGCAATATATTAGATAACTTTGATCGGAGATTTTCTTTTAGCGATTTTATTAACCACGACAAGAAATCAGTAAACTTCTTATTGAATCAGTCGGTATATGGAGGAAAACTTGATAATCATAAATATTTTTAAATACCAAAATGAGTCTTTTTACCACAACGGCCCCAAAATACCCTTTCTCCAAATTGATAGCTTCCACATTTAATGGCTTAACTAACTAAACATATTATGTCTGCCAGGGAACATGGATGTGGGGACTGTGTAGGGTTGATATGATTTGCAGGAATCAAAGTATAAGAAAAAATATTTCGGAAATAGCATTTTGAGAAAAACACAAAATTGTATTCAATACCGCCTATATTTACTGACATTTCTGAATATTGTGTAGATTTCTGGAGCATTATACCAGGTAAAAAATCGCCTTCATAGATGTTCTCATACAGAGTGTGCCAAAAGATGCACATTGGGGAACAAAAATATAAAAAATTTCCGTGTAGATGCTCGCTAAAACAATGTCTGTATGAAGGCCCAATTTTCCTATATAACTTGCCCTGTACACAGGGTGCCTAGATTCAGATTTTTCAGATATATATCAATTAAGTGAAAGGGTGTAAAATTAGTTGGGCCACTTTCATCTGGATGTGGTAGCGAAATATATTGGATATGGCGCATATTTCACAGAAGTGTGAACTGATACTTCGGTAGAGATATCGGCAAGTGTGGATTTTTACCCACCACTCTGCTCCTGGAGCATGGGTGGTGTGGCCACCGCTCCAGAGCAGGAGCTATTCATTCATTATTGAGTGCTGACAACAATAGCAACTAGCGATTTATTCCGTAAATGTATCAAGGATTAGAATTGCAAATTGGTACGCCAATCCTCGATGGTCTGTGGTAGGGTAAAAAAGCTGACATCATGCTACATCAACTTACAAAAACTGTGTGGGAAATTTAGCCACCCGTATCGATGAGGCTGCTCATTAACTGACGTTCGTGACGTCAGAATATTTTTGAGAAAAAACTTTTTTTATTTTTTGAAAATTGATAATTTGTATTTTATAAAAAATTAAAAAAAATTTCCCCACATGCGTAATCGTAAGGTAGTGTAGCAAATAAAACCATTCATATCATTGATGCTCTTTCCCCGTCAAAATCGGAATTATGAGTTAAGCTATCAGAGGAATTACTGCATCGTTCCGTATCCATCTTTTCTCTCTTTGGCCTTTGATCATTACAGTTTGGCGAGTAATATTTGAACTATTTCCTGCTAATCATCTTTCAAAACATTTTATACATAAGCCGACATTTTTATGGCAAATCCTGAGGTTTCACCTCTAAACTGGAATACCATATTTTGACTTGCATCGGTTGTAACATGGACGTATAGAGAGGGAAGGACCAACACACACTAGTTTCAAAAGACCCTACACGTTGACGCCTTTTGTTATAATCCCCATTTCCGGCTTAAGAAATCCGATAATCACCCTCTCAGAGGAGGGCTGAATGGCCTTCGCTTGAATTTCTTTATGGACATCCAATTTTTTTTTTCCCGGATAAATCTGGTACCTATACAGTATAGCTTAGAGTTTATTAACTTTACTCTTTCATGGTATAAAATAGTAGAAACCAATGCCGTTACTATGACGTCATAAGGGGAAGAAAGTTTAAAATACTGTATATAGGACGAAACATTGATATTTGCAAATGTACTGGCTCTAAATATAAATATTGTAACACTTAAACATTTCATCATGTAGAGACATTATGACGCATTAGGACTGTTAGTATGTTGATATCATTTTTACTGGGGGTGGGCATGAAACGGAGCATAAAATGTCAATTAGGTACTTACATTAAATCATTTGACACCGGGGTTTGGTTGGGCGAAAAGGAAAGAAGAGAGCGGGACCCCCCCCCCTTTTCGGAAGACGAGGGTTATTAATTTATAATTTACATTTTAATTAGGACTAAAGAATGACTTATCACATTCATTATTTCCGATGAAACTGACATTAGAATCAGTTCGACCATGAGTATCGGCTATCAAACAGTCACAGCGGTAAACAAATTCAACTAACGGAAGTTAAATATTACAATTTTGTGGTTTTCGATGTATTACACGTGTTGGGCGCTCTTGGGCAACAGTTCAGAAGTTATACATGTTAACAAGGTACATTGAATTTCATAACACCGTTCCTCAAGAGTCGGAAGGAATCGGAACATTTCATTATTTTCACAAAGATTTAACAATACGGGTCACACAAAATCACCCAAAAATGCAAGCTTATTTTCTACAGTCGTAGGCTCCACAAAGGAATGACGGCATTTTGATGGGGTTTTCGGATATTTTCTGAAAAACATTCTCCCTTATTGGGGTCAACAACTTGCCAAAAAAAAGATTGATTGTGAAAATGGAACAATGGAATGGTCATGCACTTCCAAAAAACCCCTACAGGTCAGGGGGTCACAAACATCCGGTCAAAAAGTAACAAAGATTTGTGGAAAGCTTTTCCACATAGGTCCATGCATCGACCGCGGCAAAGAGATATAGATCCAACGGCCTCGGTTGTATGCCATGAATACTCATCGAGTGCCTAGCTTTTGTCGAGATGAATGGTAATCGAATTATGGTAATTGGTGGTTTTCGCGTTTGTTCGTCTTCTCTCCTATGAGGTCCATGGTTGTAATAAAACTTGTGGGCGTTTTCCATTATGCATAGATTCAACCGTTCGAAATTTTGACTGTTTCTGCATGCCCGCCATGGTGGGAAGAATCCCGATCGGGAGAGTCTTGCCCATAATGCTCAGTAATATGGCTTGATATTCTTTTGTAGCCTAGTCGAGTACCGGCCTTCAGTCTTAAATAACAAACATTGCGGATAAGTGCAACGTTTTCAAGGACTGTAAGGGATTTAGCGGATCAGTGAGCGAAATTCACATTGGCTTCAACGGCGCGAATAATTTTCATCGTGACAGTGGTCTAGGGTTCGAATCGAATCTCACTACTGCCTCTTTGAAAATATAAAATTTTCATAGTTTTTCAGGTTAGCGGGAAAAATGCTAAGTCAAAAAATCGTCCTGGGGCCAGATAGGTGGTCGGTACCATCAGGAGTGGCAAAAGCGGAGTGTGAGGTTATCAACGTACTCAGGAAACATCATTATAAATCATTTTGCATGAAGACATTCCAAGTAAGTAGCTTAAGCCTGCTATAAATTGCATAAACAAAATGGCCGCCATTGAAATTGTTCCATAATAGTTTAGGCCAATGTTGCTTTTAGAAGGAATCTTTTGGGAAAAATGCTAACATGAGGTGGACAATGGGCACCCACCCAAAACTCAAATCCATATATTTTAAATTAAAACATAATCTGCAATTAAATCCAAAAGGCCGGACATTTCATAAAAACTGAGCCCTAATTTGACTTTAACAGTCAATTGTCAAGGTATATCACATGGATGAACAAGCACTTTTTTAAAGTTTGCAAGTACACTCTTGTACTAATATATCTATAAACATGTCTATACACGACGGTCGAAGGGGTGGTAACAACTAAGCATGCTAATTTGCATAAAGAACATGGCTGGCCTTTGAAATGTCGTCATAATTATTTCCGGCCATATCATGTCTTGTAGAATAAGTTCTTTCAGTGTGAAAATATGCTAACCAAGGTGTTTGATAATGGACAACCACCAGAACTCAAATCCATGCATTTTTAATTAAACCTAATTTGCAGAAATCCAAAAATGGCCGCCACATGTAGTAATTTTGAGCATAATTTGACCTTTAAACAGGTCAATTGGTAAATTATACATGGATGAATCTTACACTTAAGTTTACCAATTAAACTATTGCACTATATTATACATCATGTGTGTATGCAAGAATTCAAGGGGGAAAACTGAGCATGCTAATTTGCATAAACAAATTGGCGGCATTGGATTGCGCCTTAAACTAGTGCGGCCATATACGGACCATGACGAAATATTTTTAGGTACAAAACTCCCCACAAACTGCTAAAATGAGATGTTGATTAAACACACCAAAATGAATTCGATAGCCATCCATTTATAAAATCTAATTTGCATATCCCAAATGGTCGCCATGTTGCCAAATTAAGCGGTAGCGTACTTGGCGTTGCTTTTTGAATTGTAGCCAATGTGATATCATATTGGCATTTTAAGTGTTCATGTATTATACTCGAGAATAAATGTGTCTAGATAAATAGTTTAAAGCACCTAATTTGCATAAAGAATTATTTGAGGGATCCATTCTTGTACGACAATGTGTTTCGGTAGTTATGTAAATCAAGTAGAGATATATGCGGAATTTTGGCCATAACATTTATTTACCAACGCATTATACAAAACTATTCAACCATTCCAAAGTTCTCATTACAAGTATGTTTGCCTATCTAGTCCTCTGTATTTTGCCCTCCTTTAATAGCCGGTCTCTTCCTCTTCCCCATAATCATCAGAAATGTCCATGTAATGGTTTCATCCTCACCTTTCATGTTTTCAAATGTCCTACCTGAACAAATCTGTACCAGGACATCCCATTAACCATACATACAGTCTGGCAACTTGCACACTATTGGGCAATTATCGCAGGGTAAGAACTCTAAAACAACGTCTGCAGCAGTTTTGCCATTCATTACACTGCTCATCAAATTCCACCCCCCCCTCTGGACGTATAAAAATACATCCATAAACCATTGGGGCTTGAAGTGTCTGGAGAGGCGTCTACGGCCATATAGTTTTGCCCCATCTGCATGAGGGGTAATAGGCAGTCCTCACATGGAGGAGCAGGCCCCAATTCAACTTTTGGCTTTTCTTTGCTCTAAACAATTAGTACCGCAAGTTGTTCTCTATTTGATGGGTGGACCTAGATACATACTACCACATGACCTCTTTGAAGTTTTGGTAAAGAATTCATCAGCCAGTAGGAACACTGAGAGAGAGAGAGAGAGAGAATAGCGAGAGAGAGCGGGAGAGAGGGGGAGAGAGAAAGGATAGATGTCCACCTGGTAGGAGATTTAGGTGCATTTGGCCGCGAGCAAGTACCAGCTCTAAAAAATTAAGCTCGCAAGAGAGACCGACACACCCCTTTGTCTGCACACCATACTGCAACCAAGTTTGAACTGATCCTCAGCCTGGCCTTCAAACAATGGACATTAGACGCCAATATTTTAGGAGACAAGATTTGAGAACATCAACAGGCATGCATTCATATACAGTAAGTGATGTGACTCTGTCAGTGCATTTGCTGCCAAAGGCAAGGTTCTGGTAAAAAGCTCACTCAAATCCCACGTTTACAAACTTCAAAAGTTCACATGTCTGAAACTAGATCACCCATCAAAGAGCTCGTGAACAACTTGGGCCAGCTTCCTCCAGTGAGAACTGTTCTGACCTTCATGCAGGATATGCGATGCGATCAAGCAAAATGAGTCTGTATGCATCAGATAAAAAACTACATTTGCTGAATTGAAATCCCCATTGAAAAATTGACCAAATTCATTCCAAAGATATAATCAGTGAAGGGTGTTGGAAAAAAACATAGGACACAAAATACATTTTCACTTTGTTTGGCTATATCTTATAATCAATACTTGTGACTTCCACTCATTTTGTCTTGATCACATCACATATGTTGCATTGTCTGTGGTTATGTTCTACAACCACAGGTAGTGCCTGGAATGCTTCCAGGTAGCCCACTTCTGCCAAAGAAACCTTAGATCGGCTGATTCTAGATCTCAATCTGTTGAAACATCGCCGGGTCGAAACGTAGAGGATTGCTCCAAAACCTATAACTATGACAAATTTTGCCCCAACTAGTGAACAAGACTGACGGCGATTATTACCCACAGGCTGTAGGACGGATTATATACAGGCCTTTCCAAGGAAGGTGCTGAAGAATATCAAGAGTATACACCATGTTTGAAGCTGATCCTTTTTCGGCTGTGGCATGAAATACTGCTAAAGGGAGGGGACAGTCTCGGAGAGGCATTCCCAGGAAAAGATCCAAACCTGGAACAACTTTAATTGAATCCACCGATAGGGACTCCATAACAGCAAGGAAGGAAAAGAAAGAAAGAGAAAGCATGTTGTCTACCATCCGAAATCTTCGAGGGATTCCAACAGAACATCCACAGCAGCCAAAATGTTAACCCAACCAAAGTGCCCACCAAACGGCTTTTAAATGGCAGTGCAGCAAGAAACCCAAGAAGATCAAAACTAGACCATAAGAGGTCTAGTGGCGACCCTGGTTCACTCGCCCCTTCAACAAGGACGAAATGGGATCCGGTATGCCTAAACTTTCAACCAGGAAAAGGCAGTAGGCCTTGACAACATCTCTAATGAGCAACTAAAAATTCTTGGCCCAGAGTTAGCAAAAGGAATGGGCTTCTTGAGCTCTACAATTGCTGCCTTATTTCACACAGGTCCAAAGATTCTGGAGGAAGGAAAGCACATGTTAAGGCACTCCTAAAGCATGGAAAGATCCATCCAATCCCAAGAGTACAGAACGATATCCCTAGCATTACCTAAAGCTCTTTGAACGCCTCCTGCCCAATCGCGATCGCACCTGTGATAGACGAAACACCTCATACCAGAACAAGCAGGTTTCCGGCCAGGGCAATCAACAAACAAGCCAAGTATACTCAACACCTTCACATATTGAGGATGGTTTCGAGAAGGGTCATGGAACCGGAGCTGTGTGGTCGACCTCTCAGCAGGAGGCAGACGCCCATGTGAATCACAGATGCTACTCCATAAGATCTGGAATGGAATTACAAGGGACATCCGCTTGACTTGAGCGTATCCTGGATTGCTGGTAAACAGGATGTTACTTTGTTCAGGTAGGAGCGAAGAAGAAGAGAGCCGATGGCGTAGGCTAAAGAATGGTTCCTACCACAAGGGAGTTGCTTGCAACCTCTCCTGGTCAACATCTACCAACAACAAACCTAGGAGTGCAGGAACCGGTCGTTTTATATGCAGCGATATTCTTGGAATTAGCGCCACGGATGCAGACTTCACCAGTTGTTGAAGAGGACTCTCCAAAGCTTGGGATGAACTCACTCCTTATTATGAGGAAAACCACCTACGTGCAATCCCATCTAAGACACAGGTGTTTGTGCTTTCCATCTACGCAACGTTAACCAAAACGTCAGCTTAAAGTTACATGGTCTGGAACTCCATGGAGCACTGTTGAAACCGGGTCTACCTAGGAGTCACCTTGGACCGCACGCTCTCTTAAAGACCCACAGGAGAAGCGAAGAGTAAAGTTATTGTCACGCAATAACATCTTGAACAAACCACTGGACCAGATCGAGTAGCCACCAGATGGGTGGTGCTCGCCCACTTACCCTAAGATCCGACGGCACTTGCCCTGTGCAACTCATGTGCAGAGTATGCCTGAACAGTATGAAAGATCAAACCATGCCAAGAAGAAGCTTGAATCCAGTGTTAAAGCATCCTGCCGGCTATCAAGGACCTGCCTCGTCCAACACCAAAGGAAAACGTGTCCATCCTAGCAGGAATTGATCCACCAGACACCAGTCGTAGCGTAGCGAGCATGCCACGAGCCGTAGCTTCCAAGTATCCAATGTGAAGCACCCTATGTATGGACAAGATACCTGCTGACAACCGACCTTATTCTAAGGAGAGTTTCTTAAGCAAAGTTCCAAACCTCTTGAAACAGTCTCTAAGGAGGGTAAAGAGAGTCGCCTTGTGGAAAGAAAGACTTGGCCATCACCAAATAACATCTATCGGTATTGAAACTGGTGAGCATCTCCCACCTGGAGATGACTCCTCTGGGCTGAATGGCGATTGCCTCATAATTGAGAACCAGAAATGGCCGATCTAAGGTTTCCTTTGCAGAAGTGGGATATCTGGAAGCAGACAGTACTACCGTGGTTGTGGAAACAGAACCACAGGACATGAAACACCTCTTGGTCTGCCCACTGCTGGAGCAACAATGCACAAACAAGGACCTTGCGGAATTCAGGAAGCAGCCAGACGTTGTTACCATCTCTGGCTGGATCATATTTGAGAACCACAGTGTTTGGACACGATGAGATAAGAAGAAGAAAAGAGAGCCATTTGGAGTCGCTCATGGTGGAAGATGCTCATCAAGTTCAATCCCAATAGATGTTACATGGTTGATAGCCAAGTCTTCTTTCCACAATTTTTTTTGCGACTCTCTTTAGCTCCTTAGCGACTGCTTCAGAGCGGTTGGACTTGCTTAAGCAAATCTCTCTGGAATTTAAGGGGGGGGGGGAATGGGTGGCAGGCAGTGGTCTCTGCGGGACATTAGGGTGCCTCACATAGATTATTTGACAGCTACGCTCTTGCATGCTCGTACACTATGACAGATGTCTGAAGGGGCAATTCCTGCTAAAATGTATACTTCCTCCGTTGGTGTTGGACAAAAGACATGCTTATGATAAGGCCGGCAGGAGGCATTTAGCTGAGTCAAGTTAGTTGCATGGGTTGATATTTCTCATACAGGGCAATTGTTGCTCCAACAATGGGCAGACCCAAGAGAAGAGATTGTTACACTTGTCTATGTGGTGCTATTCCAAAACACAGGCGTGTCCTGATCTGCTTTCAGGTAACCCCACTTCTGCCAAGGGGAAACTAAGATCGGCCAATTTTGTTTCTCAATCTTTTGAGCATCGCCATTCAGCCCCATGGGGAGTCAGCTCCAGGGGAGATTCTCACCAGGTCAATACAGTAGTGTTACTCCCTTAAACTGCTTAGTCTTTAGAGACTGATTCAAGGAAGGGTGGTTGGAACTTTGCTCAAGAAACTCTGTCGATTTAGGCTGGTGGGCAACAGGCTCTGTCCGGACATAGTGTGCATCACATAGATTTACTGGCAGCTACGCTCTTGCTGCCGCTACTCTACTGTTGGAGCAATTCCTGCTAGGATGATACGTTCTCCGTTGATGTTATTGCGTGAGGCATACTTTTACTTTCGTCTTTTTGATTGTGGGTCTTGTAAGCAAAGAAGAGTTGCGGTCCAATCCTAGGTTAGGACAGGGTTATCGTAGTGCTCCAGGGGGTGTTCCAGACCAGGTTACTTTAAGCGGACGTTTGGCTCACGGTGCGTAGATGGAAAGCACACACGTGTCTTGGACGGATTTGCACGTAGGTGGTTTCCTTTTAGTAATTAGGAGTTTTCATCCAAGCTTTGGAGAGTCTCTTCAACAAGTGTGAAGTCTGCATCTTGTAGGCTAATTCCAAGATCGTATGCATAAATAAAAACGACCAGGTCCTGCACTCCTAGATTGGTTCGTTGGTATAGATGTTGAACAGGATAGGATGCGAGAGCACAACTCCTTGGGGTAGTCCATTTTGAGCCTACTCATCAGCTCTCTTCCGATCTTAGCTGAACAAAGAAACATCCTGTTTGCAAGTTACCAAAACAGCGATATGGGGGCGCGTATCGTAGTCTTCAAGAGGACTAGTGTGGCAAATACTTGTAATAAACACTTTGTTGAGTTGGTCAAAGTTATATATAATGCGGTTATGTTATGTATTGTTACTAGTAAACACAGATTGATTAGCGATATTGACTAATGACTGGCAAAAACGGTAATTCATGGGCAAATTGTGCATAAAATATTGAAATAACTACTGAAACACTATAATTGTAGTGCAGGAATGGACATCAGATATTCTGTATGAAAAATAAAGTGGTTTTAAAACTATATAATGTGAGGTAGTAGTATTCGTTGTTGTCAGACTGAGAGCATTCCCATAAACCCAAGAAAAGGGTCTATAGAACTCTATGATGTTTTGTCCGGTGGTTTTAAAGGTCGGTTAGGAATTAGACATGAATTGCAAGTGCAATAGAATTAACACTTAAACTGCCCATGATTGAAACTGGCCACCATTTAAAAAAGCAACCTTAGTGCTGAAATGTTAGGTAACAATGGTGGTTATTGGGATATATGCAAATAAGGTTATTAAAATAGATGGCCATGAATTTATTTTGATTGTTTTTAATCAAACACATCATTTTAGCAGTTTTGAACTAAATATTTCTCACCGAATCTGGATCTAGCGAAACTAGTATGGTGCAATTTCAATGGCGGCCATTTTTGGTTATTCAAATTTACTTGCTTAAGTGTCCACCTTGAAAGGTCTTGCATACATACATGTTTATAGTTAGTATTGAGCAATAGTGTAATTATAACTTTTAGAGTAGTGTAAAAGTTCATCCATATGATACCTTGAATGTTGATGTTCAAATATTTACGAAAATGGCGGCCCATTTTGGATTTTATGCAAATTAGGTTTATTAAGAAAGCATGTATGTATTTGACTGCGGTGGTTTGTCCATTATTAAAAACATATCATGTTAACTTTTTTTTTTACCAAAAATCATCCTCTACAGACATGGTTATGGCATGGCTGAAACCGGTTATGGAGCAACTTGAATGGCGGCCCATTTTGTTATTGCAAATTAAGCAGGCTTAAGCTACTACTTTGGAAAGTCTATAGCAGAAACTATGTAAAGTTGTCGAATGTCTTAAAAAGTTGGTAGTACTCTCGTTTTTCCACTCTATGGTACCCATATGCCAAATATCACATCGTGGCCCAAGCACTAAAAGATAAGGAAAAGAAAAAATAATAGCTGTCCTTTGAGGGTATGTGAGGGAGGACCTGCTCCTGAGAATGCCTCTTAGAAATAAAGGTTATTAAACATAGTAGAACCCTTTTTGTCCATGTATTTTTCCAACCTAAGCAGTGCTGAGGTTCTATCAAGAACCTTAAAAAGTTATATGAAGAACCTTCCAATTTAAATAGGCCTATATGTTGCACATTCTATGCCAGTAGTAACAAAAACTTAACAAAAAAAAAAAAATACGAATTTTGATGATTTTTTCGATGTGTTTTAGGATCATGCAATCGCCTCTGCATATCCCTTTAACAGACAAACTATCCACGTTACTGACCAGTTATCAATAATTCAATATGGTTATATAAATTAGATCGAATCTACACATACGGTTAGGCATTATTAGGCCAAACCGTTTTTATGACGATATGAAAAATTTCATATTTTAGGTGAGTCGGCGGACTAGGCTGTTGGATTTATGAAATGTGGATTTACGAGATTTCTTTGGAAGCAATATTTTGCACATTTTTGAAAGAGCCCCCCCCCCAATTTTCAAAAAAAATGAGATTTTTACACGGTTGCATTGGTAACTGGCTAGAAACTATACTTGTGAATGGGTAAGCTCGAAAATGTCTGTCTTTGTGTCACAAACCGAAGGAATTTGTAATTAGCATAATTACTATCGGGGATCACGATAATAATTCAAAGGCTGCTGGAAAAGCGAAACGGGCCTTTCCACTGTGAAAAGAGCGGGAACCCACAAACAGCTGCTCTTTTATGGTGCCATTGACCAGGTTTTGCGTGGCATTTCTGCCGTTTTAACAAACTGTTGTTGAGCTTATGTTTTTCCTCCCAATCATTACCAAATCGAGCAGGTATTATAACTAGTCCTTTTGCTTTTTAAAAACCTGAAATCAGATTCAAAAATGCTGTGGTTTTTGCATTTGTTTAACTAACACTTTTCAACATTGAATTGCATGGTAATTTCATTGAAAAGTGACCTGTTGTGACCTTCCTATTATTGTTTCACAGGCCAGTCATGAGAGGTTATCTTCTCGAGGTGGCACTATTTCATCATCAGGATCATGGGACTGAACATAAAACGTAGTAACATTTCCAGCTATGCGTTAAGTCCAATCTGGATCCCAATTCTATTTAAACATCGCTTCTTTTATGATAAATACGCATTTCTTAAGTGCATTCTCGTTTCGCGGTATATTTTCCTAACAATTACCGACGTACTCTACCAAAATATCAAATTTTTGGAAATTGGGGGCGCTTCTCAAAAAATGTGCCATTATTGGCACCGATTAAAGTTTCAAGCATGTTTTGTGTCCTCGCTCACACAGAAGAGATTTACATCAGGGTTTCAGATCTAAGGGAAGCGTCCTTCAACCTTGAGACTTCTGCACCAACCAAACACTGGATAGATGATCCCTTGGGTTGTGTTTTATTTTTGCATACTACGTGCACTGCCTGCCATACTAGCGGAGAGCTGGCCCCGCAGGTAATTATCAATGGCTTTTTGCTAAGCATCCAGTCCTGTGCACTATGATCTCAAGCAAACGGAAGAACTAAACCCTCTTACGGTCTAGTTTTGATGTCTTTGGCTTCTTGCTGCACACTGCCATTTAAAAGCCGTTGGTGGGAAGCTTGGTTGGGTGTAACTTCCTCCCGACCCCCTTAAAAGACACTGGCACATTTGAAAGTAGTGCGCCCTCAGATTTTCAAATCGATATTTTTGCATGGTTGTAAGGCTTCTATATACAAAGCCCTCACCCGAAATGATTAAGACCAAATCAGCTTCCCTTGTTGGTAAAACAGAACGATTTATAAAATTTATAGCGTCGCCGGCGACGCGTAATTCAGCAGACTACGAAAATGGCGTTTCAACACAAGAACACGGATGTTTCCCACGCTATGCCACCTGTTTGATCGGTCTATAACCTTGTGGTTTGTGTCTTATCAGTGATTACGAGTCAAAAATCTTCATGTAATACACACATTTGTTGATTAAGTTAGGAAAACGTAAACGTTGGCCTACAACTTACCTGGATTTCTTTATCCCTATTATCAATGTCCCCTATCTGTTTTGGGGTATGTTATTTTTATGTGTAAATATATCTCTGTTCTTCCAATGGCCCTTAGACTACATTTGAGAGCAAATTGACGAAATTTCATATTTTGTGAAAATGTGCCAGTGCCGCTTTAAAGTGGGTATCCAGGACACATGGCCCAGTGGCGTAGGCAGCATTGTGGTTCTGAGGAGCAAAAGCGCGACCATAAGTCAGCTCGGTCAGGGGAAAATCGGTGGGTAAATAACGTTGAAAACCGGCTGATTTTTCTAAATGAAGCAGTTACATCAGGTAACAAAACTCGCATTTTTACCCAAGAAATTTGTCTTTTTCCCAGCGATTCGGGATTTGTTTACATTGGAGCATTGCGCAACAAGACTTGATCAATCGCCTACGTCACCGAATTTGCCAAGGTCAGAGAAGGAAAGCTTGGGCGTATTTTTTGGGCGTAAAATCGCAACGAAATATAGGGTTAGTGCTTGGTTTATAGCGGCTATATTACACGATTATTTTTTTGGAAAAGATATTTTTGGCATCCTGAAGTCATAAGCTTTCCATTGGTGTATAGCTTAATATATACCGTCCACTCAATGAGTATCACCTTTAAGTGAAAGGGTGTAAATCTCAGTTGGGCCACTTTCATCTGGATGTAATTAAATTTTGGTAAGTAGCGAAAATGTATTGAAAAGGTATTGGATTTGTTGCATAACTTTCAAAGAAGTGTGAACAGATTAACATTTGAAATAGTTCATTCAGGTAGAAGTATCGATTGTAAAAAAAAACCTGCATTATATCTCAGATTAAATTTAAATCGATACACATTGAGTATTGCTCCAAGATGGCTGGTCCTCATTCTGGTAACCATCAACAGCCATAATTCACCAAAGAGCGTGTGATTAAAGGTCCATTGCCCGATCGCTAAAAGCCTCGTCACCAGAAGCCCCAGATTTTACCGGAAGTGGTCAACATTTTGGTATCAGAAGAAAGCATGTTTACCATGTGAAATCTTAGGGCCAAAGGATGTTTGGTTTGGAAGTTAGACGAAAATATACCCCATTTTGGTCACCAATATTAATTTTACACATACTCTATGGTGCTTACACCATTACGTTTTTAGTAGCTCTCACATGAAAACGGATTGAATATCGGCGGGCGCAACTTTACAAGACGGGGTTTATGGGTGAAGGCCAATCTATCACGATGAAAACCTACATGTCCTTAAAAATCGGCCCATCCTCCTTTAAATATTGACAACTTCCATTCAACTACAAGCAGAGTAGAGTAGCCTACTGCAAGTGGTTTGTCAACGGTCCCATACGTTTAAAATAGCTTCATTCACAACCGTGCTCTTTTATTACCCATAACAACTTCCCAACACAGAGGAGTGGGGTGTTGCCAACGTGAAATTTGGACATGCTTTCAGAAATTTGCTCTAATTTCTTTAAAAAGCATCAAATTGATCGAGGGAAAACTTTTATGTACAGAACCTACGCTACTACCCATGCAATTGTATCATGTTTCCACTTTAAAAAAACTAATGTTGCACTTTATTGGCACACTCTGTTTCATATTCAAAATACAAATAATATTTTTGACCAAAAATTGGACATTTTTACAAGATAGCCTCAAAAACAACTTCCCTCCCAACTTGGCAATTCCACATCATAGCCTAACCTTATCGTAGAAGCCTTCTAGTGCATACTTGAAAAATGGCTTGTGTGTTGGTGTGTATCCCAATCGTCTCTCATCTTATTACATAAAGTCGGCGTTATTTCGGCTTATTCACGTCAGGTGTGATCTAATACAATTTGGTAAGTATTCCAAATTTTGAAACAAGGCGTTCTTCATCGAACCCACAAGTCCTCGCTTATCGCAAGCCATAAAGTTCATAAGGTTGCTGCAGCGCGTTGCGAGAAATTAGCACAAACGCGTTGCGCCATTTCGGCAACGCGTTGCGACGTCGCCCATCAAAATCATTGGGGAAAATTTCTTTGACGTATTTCAAAAATAGACCACAACCGCGTTGCTAGATACTTGCAACGCGTTGCAAACTCTTCCAACGCGTTGCGAGCTTCACAACGCGTTAAGAAGGTTCACAACGCGTTGCTAAAGGTCCACAAGCCATAGGGTCATAACCGTATTGCCGCAACGCGTTATATGAAGAAGTCACAACAACGCGTTACGACTTTCGTCAATCGCGTTGCGACCTTTTGGGCAATTCGTTGCGGTGTCGGCCCAATCAAAATCAGAATTTCTGTGACGTATTTCAAAAATATAAATCTCACAACGCGTGCAAACCTCACAACGCGTTGCGGCATACGTTATACCCTTATTGCCTTCACAAACCGTTAGGAAGTTTACAAACGCTTGTGAAGCTCTCACGCGTTTGTGTAGGCTTGCAACGCGGGTTGCGAAGGCCATAGGGGTCATAACTATTGGTCGCAACGCGTGTGTATCTATTTTTGAAATACGTAAAAAAAAAAGAAAATTCATGATTTTGATTGGCCGAGGCCGCAACGCGTTGCCGAAATGTTTGCAACGCGTTGCCTACTTTTCTCACAACGCCGTTGCGGCAATACGTTAGACCCTTAATGGGCTTGTGAACCTTCGCAACGCGTTGTGAACTCGCATCCTTGTGGAGGCTTTCAACGCGTTGTGAGTTTCCCACAACGCGTTGCAGAATACTTTTGCCCGCGTTGTGGGTCTAATTTTTGAAATACGTCAAAGAACTTCTCATTCTAATTGGCCAACGCTGCAAAACCTTGCTACTACTTTCTCGCAACGCCGTTGACGAAATGTCGCAACGCGTTTTGCGCGCATACGTTATGGCCTTTAATGGCTTGGCGATACTCGCTTTGCTCTTCCGCGCATAGAGGTCTAAGACAAAGAGCAGCACCCATATTGCACAAGTACAGGGTTGTGAAAGCAGATACAGTGGAGGAATGCTGATATCCCCCTCCCCCACACGCCCTCCCCAACACCCCCTCCACAACATCCCCTCCCCAACATTCACTCACACCCTTCTCCAACACCCCTCCCCAACACCACCAACCCTCCCCAACACCCCCTCCTCACACCCCCCTCTCCCAACACCCTACCCTCCGCCAACACCACCACCGTGTGGAGGAAGCCCTCCCCACCAACCCCACCCCTCCCCACACCCACCACCCTCACCAACACATCCCACCAACCGCTCCCCTCCCACACACTCCCACCACACCCGTCCCCACACCGCCCCACCAACCAACCCCCACCCCCTCCCCAACCCCCCCCCCCGACACCCCCCCCCTGTCCCCAACCCCCCAGCCCCTTCCCAACACCCCCCACCCCGTCCCCACACCGCACCCCCTCCCCCCCTCTCCTGTCAACACACCCGCAGCTTTCCCCATTCCCCCAACAAACCCCCACCCGCCCCCTTCCCCACACCCACCTGGCCCTACCCAACACCCTTCCTGTCCCCTCATCCCACACCACACCGGCCCCCTCCCAACACCCCACCTGCCCATTGTAACACAGAAATTTTGCATATCAGCGATGCACGCAATTGCGCATAATTTAATTACACCAATTGCATCACAAATTTCCGCTTTAAAATTGCCCACATTCACTTTGACCTAATTATCTTCCACACAAAAGATGTATGGCAGACGACTCTTTCATGTACGAAGGAATTTTGCCCATCCATGTAACCGTTTCATCAGTGACACAGCATTATGGACCTTTACTGAGCTCATTTGCATACCTAGCCGCATATATCACATACTTTCATCAATGGCAAAAAAAAAAAAAAAGCAAAAAAGATCTGCATCATGGATAGGCTTTCCTGCAGTGAAGGAATTTTGTGTATCCAGATGTCCCCTTTAAAATATAACAATAAGCACTTTTTTTTGCCTTTTAATGAGCTCAATTGCATACCTAATTTACACCAAATATGGCCCAAAACCTAATCCCGCTCGAGAACTCTTCAACCCCGCTCCTCCTACCAAGATAACTTTACACTCTTTTGTTATTAATTATGCTAATTAGACAATTAGAATTAGGCATATTTTACGCCCAAAATGCCAATTTTTACCCAATTATGATTCCCACAAAAGAATGTATGGGGATAGTACATCTTTCATGTAGTCAGCGGAGGAATTTGCCTATCCGATGTTCATTTGGCATCCTAAGCCGGATATCTCAATACTTTAATGCAAAAAAAGATGCGCACCATGATAAGGCTTTCATGCAGCGAGGAATTTGCGTATCTGATGTACCGTTCAAAATTATAGCAATACGCTGATTTTTGCATATCAATTAGGCTCTTATTTCTCCTTACTTTGCTTTGCTCGAATACGCCCAAATCTAATCCGGTCGAGAACTCTTCAGCCCGCTTCCTTCTACCAATTATACGCCTTACGGACTCCAGAAAACTTGTACACACGCTTGCAGGAACATATTCGTAAACTATGCAAATTAGATACTCATCAACCCGCTTCTTTCCACCAGTTACTATCATCGTAGCCCTTACGACTCATATAATCGTACACAGCAGTGAACACGGACGAACGAGGACAGACAGACAGAAAAGTGATTAACAAGTCTCTGCGAACAAAGTTCAGGCGAGATAAAAACCGGGTCCGATGCTTCTTTCTGGCAAATATCCTTTGTCCCCTTTAAACACGTCCCAACCCCTGAAAGAGTCCTAAAGGAATTTTTAAAGAGATTCGTGCCTTGTGGAAAAAAGACTTGCTATCAATCTAGTAACATCTATTGGGTATTGAACCTGGTGTTCATCTTTAATCTTTAAAACCTGGACTGACTCTTCCTGGGCTGAATGGCGAACTGGAATCGGCTCGGCCAATCTAAGAAATCTAAGGTTCCTTTCCTTTGCAGAAGTGGGGCTAACCTGAAAGCAGATCAGGACCCCACCTGTGGTTGTGGCATGTTAACAGCACCACAGACAATGGAACTTCTCTTGTTCTGCTGCCCAGTGTTGGTGCAACAATGCATAGACAAGAGAACCTTGCGGAATTCAATGAAGCAGCCAGATGTTGTACCCATCTCTGGCTAGATCGTATTTGAGAACCACTGTGTTTGGACACGATAAGAAAGCCAAGCACACTGAGGACAAACTGTTGGTAGCAATGAAAGCAAATCATTAGCAATCATATCACACCTGGTCAACCCTTCTGTGTGATATATTTTGGCTATTTAGTTTTCAGCCCCATTTTTGGAGCTTTTCTCAGCCTTTTTTGTAGACTGTTTTTCAATCTTAGTATGTTACTTGATGCCACTAATTCTAACTTTGACTTTTATATTATTCTTAGCATGCTCATCATTCATGATTATACCATCATGTAAAAAGAAGAAACAAATCAATATCAATATTACAATATCATCAATATTACAATATAACTGCACATATAATATGCATACATTGCAGCATTGCTAAATCATGAAT
Organism: Ophioderma brevispina; assembly: GCA_023653785.1. NCBI lineage: Eukaryota > Metazoa > Echinodermata > Ophiuroidea > Amphilepidida > Ophiodermatidae > Ophioderma > Ophioderma brevispina. Next base: position 18,791 of record JAMKCH010062358.1, read on the forward strand.
TAAAAATCATACACATTTATACGGTTGTGTGGTCTGCTTTTGGAAAGCAATATACCGTGTGTCCCAAAAAACGCAACACTTGGTGGCAGGCGCCATAAGTTTTGAACAAAAGCACGTGACTACTTATTCTTTTTTGTAAGGTAAGATGGGACTGTTAGCTAATGTCACTGAAAAGTTCATAAAGGTAGAGTCAATATTTTTTAAGATATGACCCCAGAGATCAAGTAACCTGCAGGACCCATTTAACCAAATTGAGGCGCTATTAACTACAAATACGGCACTGTAAGTTTTGCGCCCAGAACCATCAATATGAATCTCTAAATCCAACCACCATTTTCCCCTTTTTTAAAAGATAGGTGATGCAACAAATATTAACATATGAATGTTTCCATTGGTAATAACAGCTAAAAACATGCATTTTAACACACTTAAAAGATCAAATTGGGAATGTATGATCAACAAACTCTTCGTATTGTCCAAATAAGACTGCACTGGATTAGAGCTAATCATTCATCATCATTTTGTTACGGCACACAAAGAGTTATCTTAACCCAAAATTTAATGACATAATGAATATACTGATATTGTTATTGAGTTTTGTGTTGAAAACATAGGTTTTACTTTCATAAAGTTGAGAATGTAACATTATTTTTAGTAATAAGCAAGTTGCAGTCCAACGAATTTTATGTATTTTATATCATTTTATGTAATGTGGAGTTTGTCTAGGACTTAGTCATAGTTTTATATCTTCTTGAAACATGTTTTTCACCAATAAATTAATGTTTTAATTTTTTATTATTATCAGTTAAATAATAATTATGTAAATTGCAGTCATTTGACCCAGTAGAAGTTGTTCTGCAAGAAATATGAACAAGTAAATGTTGATTGCAATCAATATTGTATTTGCCATTCCTTTCTTTATTGCCAGTCTTGTGGTTAACCAGCTCCTCATTTTTGTAAAGTGGGTTCTGCGGGTTACTTGTTTGTTGGGGTCATACCTTAAAAACTATTGACTCTACCTTTATGAACTTTTCAGGAATATTAGCTAACAGTCCCATCTTACCTTACAACAAAGAATACGTAGTCACGTGCTTTTGTTCAAAACTTATGGCGCCATTTAGCGGGCATTTTGAAAGTTGGTGCAGATGTATCACTTAGTGGTATTGCCAAAATTGCATAATTAATCCAATGGATTCAATGGACTCTGTGATCCGAAAACGCCAGGTTTAGACACCAAATCAATGTACACTTAGGCGGAGATATGGTGCAGAGAATTTTGAATGGCGGTCCGTTTTGAAAAACGGCCACCATAGCAGGGGACTGTACGTGAAAGAGTGTGCGCTCCGGATAAAATTGTGAATTTTGCCCAAACGTACTGTAGGCATTGATAATCCATAAATTGATGGAAGCACTTGCCAACTCCCTCTTAATGGCCCCCAGCTTGGGTTCAAGGTTATACAGGGGTAAAAATTCACAATGGTTGCTGAATGTGTTAAAAAGCCCACACCAGTGGGTGTTGTCTGGTCACAAGGATCCAAAAAGGGGAGTTACACTATCTATGGCTTATAGTTACGGAGTTATGGGGTTAAAAAACGGTAAAAAATGGTTGAAAAGTCAATTTGGGTTGTTACAGGGGTCAAAAGTTAAAAGTTGCTTTGATTTCAGCGTAATAGTGGGGCATGAAATAAGGAATGTTTGCTTCTGTTATGCCTAGTTTTCACGTTACCAAACAAAATAGGTCACAGGTCAATAGAATCCAATAGCTGCCAATAGCTGTGACTTTATTCGCCATTTTGGCTTAATAACACAGACACGTAAGATAGTCCAAAAAACATATTCCTATATTTCATTCTATTGAGCTAAACCAACAATTTGAACCACACTTACAAAAATTGGAGCAACTTTTAATTTTTTCCCTCTGTACAAACCAAATTGACTTTTTACCAGTTTTACAGTTTTTAACCCCATAATTCCTAACTATAGTCACAGGTAGTATAAACTAGAACTTTTTGGAATCCTGTGTAACCAGGACAGACATCCATAGTGTGGCTTTTCAACCACAATCCGGAACATTTAAAAAAATTTTTACCCCTGTGTTAACCTTGAAATCCAAGTGGGGGCCATGAAAGGGTGAAACACAACCTTTTACAGCATCCCATGTCAGGTTAGTGCAAGAAATTTAAGTTAAGTAATTGCCAATTAGAAAACAATTTGGTGTTGTTATAATTAGAAATAATGAGAGAATAAGATATTGTAGGACGTATATCGGAAGTCCCATGGAACAAATGAGGTATGCCATTCATTAGTCAGCGCTACTGCACACAACGTATAAGCCATGACGGAATCAATGGTAATACCTCATTGCATCCAGGGGACTTCTATATGAAAACGTCTACAGATATTGTAGCCTCGGCGGATGGAGATCTATATTTTACTATTACTGTGGGTAGGGTGGGAGGTCGGAAATCCACACACACTATAGTCTGAAAACATGCACCAGGAAGAGGCTCAGTACTATTTTGATTCAGGTTCAGCTAAAGTCGGAGACATTATCGTCCAAGTTATGGCTGCACCGTAAATGCTTTTTTTTTTTTCTTTTGAGTATGTATATACGCAATTTTTTAAAGTGCTAGATAAGTGTGTAGAAATTAGAATCTGCCGTTTGAGAAATCCAAGATGGCGTGTCATAAAATGAAATTATATATTCAACCTATTTTATCAAACTATGGAGTTACTTAAATCTACTATAGGATACAATGAACAAGTGCATGGCCCTTGTAACCATTGAGTCATATTCAAAGTTAAAAATGGAAGCTTGCAAATCATATATGAATTAAAATATGCCTTAAACAGCAAAATACCGCGATAAAAAAAACCATGAAATTACGTTGGTTATATGTTAGACACAATAATGATTTGCTGATACTTTTAAAGTTGTAACATGACGTCAATCAATGACAGCCAAAACGTGAATATCTTCAAAAATATGACACAAATTTCTAAATATTACCTTCAAGTATAATTATTGTGTAATGAAACAAGTAGCAATGTACATATGATCATAAACCAAGTGAACCAGGTAATCCCGATAAATAAAAGTGGGTTCAAAATTGATAAATTGAGTGCAATATATGTGACAAATGTAAATTCCGTGACAAATTTGCACACAATATTAGTTTATTTCGAGTTTTGGCGCATTTAAAACAAATGAAATGTATGTGGTACACTGGTTAGGATCAAAGTATATACATTTCTAATGTCATGCACATTGATTCGGATTTGAAGGCTGTAATTCTTGAAAATTTGTGTCAAGTATTTTTTTTAAGATGTTCACGTTTTTGGCTGGCATGTTGATTGACGTCGGGTTACAATTTTAAAAGTATCAGAAATACATTATTTGTGGCTAACACATAACCTAAGTACTTCATGTTATTTTATCGCAGGTATTTATTGTTATAGGGCATATTTTAGGAATACGGATTTGGCTTCCATTTTGAATTTGAAGTATGACTTAAGTTACAAGTGCATACACTGCGCATAGGATCCTGTAGTATATCTCGTAACTCCATCAGTTTGGTAATATAGGGTTCAATAGATACTTATAATTTATGGCGACGCCATCTTGGATTGTCAACAAACGCCCAAGTATGACCAGGTGGCACCCGGCAGATTCTTATTCTACACACCCTACCGATCATTTTCAGCAAAAAAATGTATAGACTCTCTGTACGGTCAATGACGTCTCTCTGACTAACTATTAAGTACACAATATTAAATTGCAACATTATAATTGAATGTAACTGAAGTCGGAATGAATACACGTAGAGCGGCCACTGACCTCACACTGCGCGTGCTTTTTACCTTTACATATGGCGGAAATGCATACACCTGAGGTGCACTGCATTTCCACACAGATGTTCTATTGTGACAGGTGTATGCATAGTTTCCCGCCATATTGTATTGTAAAAAGCAATCCTGTTGTAACACTCGGCAACTCAGACCTGCGATCCATGTATATACGTCCCGCCCTATTTCTTTCATCATTATCAACAATTGTGCTTCTTGTGTTCACTGTCCTTACAGTTACGAAACCGCTGCAGAGACCGTATTTAAACCTATGAATATTCATCAACGTTTATTTTTTCCGAAAGTGGTCTCTGTGACACTTCCGGAGAAAAATAACGGTCTGATGAATATTCATATTAAACAATATAGGACAATTGAACAAAGGAAAATTCTAGAAACACCCAAGCCTCATGTGGCACAAATGAAAGGAGTAACAATAGTGAAATTAACTGATACTCTTTAAAAGCTTATTTGTTGAACATCAATACCATCTACTTGTTAGCTTATCTGTCGATTAGGATTCACCAATATGATTGGTAGTCATGCAAATTTCTTCTTCATATTGTAAATGGATAATCGAAATATTTGGTCTTTTATTGTTGAAATGAACAACGATGAAAGAACTGTTGACTTAATACAAAGCTTATGATTGTCGGATTACCGCATCTGCTTGTTGGTTCGACTACGAATCGGCAACATAGTGATTGAAGTCATATAATCTTTTATATTCGATTTCACAAAAATACAATTTTAAAAACATTTTGCTTGTTTCTTGAAGTTGACAATGAATTTATACCCTGAATATCACTGACTACGGTATTTAAAAATAGATTGAGGAGAAGCGTAAAAAGAAAGGGATTTCTGCCTTTTTTTTCTTATATAAGTGCAATCGCGTGTTAGTCCATACTGTAGACATATCCTCATTTTAAGGTTCCCTCAGATAGGTGATCTTCTTAGCTAAAACTTTTGAACACTACCGGCGGAAAAATCGTATTGCACCGCGGATAACTCTGTATCAAGACTTGAATACCCTTTGTCAGAATCCGGGGTCAGGATATACGTTGAAGTTATTTGAACTGAACCTAATTAATATAAAAACCTGCCTACTGAATAACCACTAGCATGGATTAACTAGTCAATATGATAATCTTCTCAACAGATGGACCATTTCTAAATCGATCAGGCTTTCCAGGACAATAAGATTATCTCTGAAGAGTAAACCTATTTTCGACTAGACCTTGGTGTTAGACCCCTGCGGAAGTAAACATAACAGCACAATTGGTGTTGTAATTTAAGAAAAAACGTAACCCTGCTTCAAGATATTTAAAAAAACAACGAAATATATCTCAATTTTAACTGAAATAATTATATATCACGATTTTAGTCTTTTTCTCGACGTATATGTAAGATAAAGAATTAAAAACACACCGTTATGGCTCGCCGCTAGTCGGAGTCTAACAGGCTGCACCAGAACCTATCAAAAACAAAACCTTATTTTCATAACGGTGTGCTTCTCATTCTTTATCTATACGGTATAGTCATTGGGCGCGGCTCGCATGCCTTAGAGGGGGTCTGTCCAGACAACAGACCATGTGACCTTGTTATTTATATATAATGTTTTTCAACATTCAGCGGTTTGTAGACCATTTTTTCCTGATGCATCTGAAGCCGATGATGCCAGATGAAAAACCCTGAGCCATTTTCGAAGAATACGCCAAAATCCAAAATGGCACAAACACTAAACTACTCATCCTGTTATTTGTGTGGTTTCAAAAGTTGTAATTTTATTTGCCTGTCCAGTCCGAAACACCCATTGTACCGCTTAAAATATTAGCACTCTTTCAGAACTTCTTGAAACAAATAACTCTCAGCGTCAGGCCTGGAAAAAATGTGTAAATCAGGAATCTCCTTTCAGGAAATTTGTCATTAGGAGGGAAATTGGGATAAAGAACTAATAAGAATGGTGGGAAATCCTTAATAATTGGTGTGAAATTTGCCCTGCTTCCTGGGAAATTAACATTTGTTCCAGCCTGCTCACGGTTTACAATTATTTTCCAAGCACAGTTTTACAGTAAAATCCCTTTTCTATGCCGATGATAATGTTCTCCTTGCAGACACAATTGTGGCCTACAAAAACATATTGGACACTCTTCATAGTTATTGTAATGAATGGGATATGAAGTAGAATTGAGCCAAGACTAAGGTTATGGTCGTTCCGAAAGAGGTCACTGAGAAACGTGAAAAGTGGTCTAATGATGGCCAACAGGTCGAAGTAGTGAAATCTTATAAATATTTTGGGCTTAACAATGTCTACGGTTAATTGTTGAGGTAGGGCCACAAATGTCATTGCAGACCAAGCAAAAAAATATTATTTGCTTTGAAGCGTGGCATAAACGAAGCAGGTAATATGTCTTTAAAACATATTTTAAGATATTGATGCAAATAATTCTACCTTGCTCCTGTATGCTCTGCAAATTATGGCTTGTAAACGAATATGAGTGTATCAGAATGTTCAGTACAAATGCAATGTAGCATTTCTTGGTGTGTCACAATAACAACAAATATGCTGTACTCGCGACTGGGGCAGGTATCCAATTTGTTACATATCTATAGCTCGTCTTCTTAGT
>JAMKCH010062363.1:0-50042 GCA_023653785.1 Ophioderma brevispina
TAGGGGTCCGAATATCAGCTTGGCCATACATCCACGAACGACGAATAGCCGTGGCATGACCAAGTCCCAGTTCTTGGCAAACAATCTGAAAAAGAGTGATCAGTGATTCAGTAATTTGGTTGGCCATTATTGACCATATGCTAAAGTCAATTATTATTAAGTCTTAATTACAGTTCTGTTTTTGATGATGGGTTGTCGTGAGACTGACATCCTCAGGCCATTTAGATAACGACATGTTCAAATCTAACAACAAATATGGGTCTGTACGATTTGCCCATGAAGAAGCCAAGCTTTCAATGATGCTGCAATTGCCACAACAGTTTCCCTCTGTGTACATTTTTCCTCAACAATTTTGCACTCACCTCTGCATCAGTAAGATCCCATCCATTCATACACACAGTGCCCCACTTGTTGTCATGGAACACTTCCACACGACCTTCATTGATATTAGAACTGCCAACTAGACGCACTTGTCTCGTGAGAGGCGCAGGAGGTAGCAGATTCTCAAGCACCTGGCCTCTATTGCATGTTTGCACACAATGGCCTCCTACAAGCAAAGAAAATTTGACAAATAGAATGTGTGTTTAGAAGCAATCGCTTACAATGGTGCTGAAGAAAAATGAAATATAATAAATATCGGGTGTGGCCATTTTGTGACCCACTGACACACACACTGCAGTTTGGAGAAATGGATAAACCAGAATTCTTACCTTCCAAATAGAATCCTGGCATACAGGTCTTGCAAATGTCATTCCTAGTTCCATCAAAACATTCTTCACACTTGCTGTCACAGGCTTCGCACTGTCGGGTGTTTGTGTTGCCATAGAAACCTTCTCCACACTCTGCAATGCATGTTGTGTCATTCAAGTAGTTGGGTGCCCGACAACTTAGACACTGAGTGGCCAGAACGTCACAGGTCTGACAATTTGGGTCACAGTGCGCACAGCGTGAGTTTTCCTCGGGGAAAGAACCTTAAATGTAAAAGGCCGTTATTAAATTTAATATAAAATATATGGCATTCTTTATTGAGCAGGGTTTGTTATTAAATTTAATATAAAATATGGCATTCTTTATTGAGCAGGGTTTGTAGGTCATGCAGGTGGTACGTTAATTCTATTTTTATGCAATTTGATTTATCTTTTCAAAGAAATCTACCATATCTCAATAACCACTGACTTTTGACACATATACGGAACTCATTTGGACGGTGGTTTCTTGTGTTATAAACATCAATAAAAATGCATAATTTCGTAACCCTTTCAAATGGTAGGGGTTTTTGAGATGGCCTCTCAATGACTGCATGTCATTTTGTCATGTGAGTGCAAAAGCTGCCATTTGTCAGAAATTCCCATCAAACATATTATTTTGCCAAGTCTTTGGTCAATGGTTCTTGAAATGGTTCTTCAGGTGACTGTTGCCTGAAGAAGAATCCGCGACTCAAGGAAAGATAAATTGAGAGTTATCCTAATACATGGCAGCACACAAATGTAGCACATGGCAGCTATTGTACTTATGACCTTGCATTCACACAACGATTTGGGCTTCCCAAATGACTACAATCTGAGAATCCATTTCAAAAACCAATGACCTAAGACTAGGCTTGTTTGGACTCATTTCAATGCATTTTCCATGCTGAATCCAAAGTGTCACGATATGCATAATTTAGATATTTTTTCTTCCAAAAGAAAGTAGACAAATTTTAAAGTCTGAGTGACAATAAGCCCTTCTTACTGCGCATGTCTGACTTTTTGGTCAAGTAGGAATGGTGTACTTCCCGTGCAAGGCGATCACTGTACAACTTGAATGGCATCCCCTTCATGGGTGGATGATTGTCTGCAAATGCACAGCTGCTATGTCACTGTGATGGTGAAGAACCATTTGCAAGCTTGTGCCGAGAATTACAGAAATGCTGGTATGGTTTACAGTTTCGTATTTGCTCATATTCAAGTTATTCGCTACACTGGTCATCTGCTTTGACCTAGCTTAAGGGTAGCCACAATTTGTGCACCCACTGCAGTCTGCACCCAGCAGCTTTGACGGAATAAAGTACAGTATCACAAGCACTTTATTCCGTCAAGGCTGCTGAATTCAACTGGGAGCAGACTGCAGTGGGTGCGCAAATTGTGGCTGCCCCTAGCTTAATGTACTTTCCAATACTCAAAAAAAAAAAAAAAAAAAAGATGACCCCTGTTAATTTTGCTTAGGAAAAGAGATATTTGAGTCCGAGTGATAGCATGTGGCATCGGTTGTTATTGTTGTTTTCACTCACTAAAGTGTGACGAACGTAAAATACCGCGTGTTCATAAATATGCATTAAGGATTTTCCAAATACGACGATACATAAACCAAATATGGTGGTGCCCAACACTATGATAATGAAGTGCGTATGCTCATTATAATACTTTTGGGCACCTTGATTTTGGTTACGCTGTTTCGGGAGAATCTTCGGGTCTGGGTTATATTTACGTCGTTGATTGAGAGTTATCCTAATACATGGCAGCACACAAATGTAGCACATGGCAGCTATTGCACTTACGACCTTGCATTCACACAACGATTTGGGCTTCCCAAATGACTACAATCTGAGAAGCCATTTCAAAAACCAATGACCTAAGACTAGGCTTGTTTGGACTCATTTCAATGCATTTTCCATGCTGAATCCAAAGTGTCACGATATGCATAATTTAGATATTTTTTCTTCCAAAAGAAAGTAGACAAATTTTAAAGTCTGAGTGACAATAAGCCCTTCTTACTGCGCATGTCTGACTTTTTGGTCAAGTAGGAACGGTGTACTTCCCGTGCAAGGCGATCACTGTACAACTTGAATGGCATCCCCTTCATGGGTGGATGATTGTCTGCAAATGCACAGCTGCTATGTCACTGTGATGGTGAAGAACCATTTGCGAGCTTGTGCCGAGAATTACAGAAATGCTGGTATGGTTTACAGTTTCGTATTTGCTCATATTCAAGTTATTCGCTACACTGGTCATCTGCTCTGACCTAGCTTAAGGGTAGCCACAATTTGTGCACTGCAGTCTGCACCCAGTTGAATTCAGCAGCCTTGACGGAATAAAGTACAGTATCACAAGCACTTTATTCCGTCAAGGCTGCTGAATTCAACTGGGAGCAGACTGCAGTGGGTGCGCAAATTGTGGCTGCCCCTAGCTTAATGTACTTTCCAATACTCATCCTGAACCGGAAGTACACACCATTTCCCCTTACCACTCGATTGTTCATGCGATGTCTGAACTTGAAAAAGGCTTATAGTTACAGGCAGGATCAGAAGTAAGGTTCATTAGACTATTTTCACTTGCTAAGCCCTGTGTAAATACTTGCTTTGTGCTTCTGTCAATTATTACTTATAAGTTCTTCAGATGTACCTACCCATCTCCGCATTGGCCAACACACATGTCCGCCGAGTCTGGACCACTGCACTGCACTCCCGCGTCCTCCATGTGAGTGCAATCGCTGTTGCCGGGCCCGAGGCGATGCTGAGGGCACTGCATCAACATCCTCTCATCTCCTGTACACTCCACATCATCCATCCAAATGGGACCAGAACCGGCGCCAAAGTGAGCATTGGTTAAAGCATTGACGGCACTTCCCATGCCCAGTTGTCGGCAGACAACTTGAGCATCATCAAGGCCCCAGGTGTCATCGCAAACGGTACCCCAAATGCCCTCGAGGAGTACCTGATTAACAATGGATCAATTGGTAATAATTAAACATCACAAACCTCAACAATATATTCTACAGGAGTTGAAAGACCTCATGAAAAATTAGTGTAGGCTTGCCTATAGAGAATGAAGATTAAGGGGTTGTGACAATTAGCGATCCTGGGTCACTAGTGACCCAGGGTCGCTAATTGTCACAACCCAAGATGAAGGGGTTTTCTAGTTGATTTTGGATTGAAATTATACAACTCTACATGAATTCAGTATTCTGCCACCACATCCTTCAACATGCAGTTTATTCAGTTGAGGCTGCCAAATTCATAGGATGGTAGCAAAATACTAAATTCTTTCCAAATCTACTTATGTTTTCATTTCAAACAATAATCATAAGCATTGCTCATATACCTACAAATCCAAAATACAATATCACAGTAAAAATACAACGAGTTTGCAGTTAAGTATCTGAATATCAAAATTTTTGACAAAAGTTAGTTGTTTTCTGTATTTTTTTTGGGTTGTGACAATTAGCGACCCTGGGTCACTAGTGACCCTGATGAATTCATCAGACTTGTACGGAATAAACTGCAGAATTTCTGCAGTTTATTTCGTACAAGTCTGATGAATTCATCAGGGTCACAAGTGACCCAGGGTCGCTAATTGTCACAACCCATTTTTTTTGCTGTTTATTTTGTTGATTCAAAGACGATCAAATTGCATTTGCTTGACGTTCTCACCTCAACTCGTCCCATGAATGGCTCATCACTACCGGCCAATCTGATGGCATTAGCCCCTTTCATCAGGAATTTGCCATTGCAGTCATCAACACACGTGTGCGTATCATTGTCTAACATTTTGCCTTCAGGACAGCCAGTAACAGAACACCGGGCTTCCAACAACCGTCTTGGCCACTGAGAGCTTTGTGGTGATCGAAGAGACTAAGATTTACTTTAAGGAATGGTTTCTTCTGGTCTGGCCAATAGTACCGAAACCGAGGCGTCTGGATTGGTGCATATGCTACAGGTGCTTTTTTGTCCTTTAGTGGAATAATCCCAATGGATAGCAGAAGCTTCTTATAATGGCTTCAAGATTTAGATAGTACATTGCTTTATTACAAAAGAATAGGGAAAGTCTGGAGTTGGTGCGTAACCTGACCACCAATCTGCCAAACTTTTTCATGGACAACATTTATTAATTTGGAAACCTTTCACGGAATAAGCAACAGGTTTATTCCGTTAAAGTTTCCCAAATTCATCAGTGTGTCGAAAAAAGTGTTTCAGATGGTCAGGTTACAGAAACCCCCAGGAACGTACCTACGAGAATGAGAGTGAAGCCAAGTATTTTCAAAAGGAAAAACGCCACCCATAGCCTGCTGCACCAACTAGCAAACATTAGACTAAAATTCATAATTTTCTTTTCATTTTTGTGCTTCACCGCAAATTTTTGAAATTAACGTCCCCACTTGTAAGCTACCCTATACATCTATTTGGTGATTCCCTTAATCCTGTCTGTTTTTTTTTCCCCATTTTTTAAAGGAAAAAATAATAATTCACATTTATACCAAACTTGTCTCAAAAAATATCTTGGCATTTTCTTAAATGTAGCACACATTCACTACAAAACTGTTCTTTCACTCAAAATTACTTTTGTAACACCCACCCCATTTGATTCTGACCATCCACATACCGGCAGTAAACACAACTTCCACTTGGCAAATCGCCATAGAAACCTTCATCGGGCAAGTCTCAACACACACGTTGGCATCTGTTCAGATCTTCCCCGAGGGACACTGGTGCGAATTCACACTTCCTGAAGCAACTTTTAACAGTTGAAAGAGCACTTTCCACAGCTCTTAGCATCTTCAGCGATGAAATGCCAATTGGTGCCTGATCACACACTGGACGCATAGTAGAAGTCATTGGGCCATGAGCAGCGTACCCCGGAACATTGAGTAAAAAATTTCAAAAAACTGAAACATTGCACCTTTTTATGCACTTCTTTTACTTAGCATTTGCTAGATCTGTAGGCCATTTAGTGATCCGGGTCCTCGTGACCGATTGAATTTAGAAGACTTATACCATCCAAAAATAATCTCACAGGATCCTCCAAATGTTGTTCAGTATTTTGCAAACTTGTTTAGGACATCACTTCACTTTTCACAAGATCTGGATATATGCACACATATTAAGAATATTACGGTCGTCTATTTATGACTGAGCAACAGCCAATCAGAAACGCTGTTACATCACATGTATGTCTGAACACAATTTACAAACTCATAGTGGCCAGAAAGGTACAGCATAGAGGGACTAAAGGAGTGTCCCTAATGAAAGTGTACTGCTAATTGGAGTGTCCCCGAAAATGGACCAAGTGACGCAGTGCAGACAATAAAAATCTTTCATTATTTTAATTAATAGATCACATTATACATTTACCAGCAGCAGCAGCAACACACTACAAACAACTTGTTTAAAAAAAAAAAAAAAAAATTCCCCCCCCCCCTTTGTGGGGAATATTCCCCCTCGGTGAAATGAGTGCTTTCTCACATGCCACCATTACAGTGAAAAACAAAAATAGGCCTCTTCTGTACTAACAAAACTTAAATAATGCTTCCCTGAAAATGTATGTGCGCCCCCCCCCTTTGCTCCCCTAAAAAAAAGCTTGTTAGCCACTGTTTAGGAGGTCGCCTATTGGTACGATGGAAGTATAGAATTGAGGGACTGTGTCGGTTGTTGATATCCAGAGGGTGTATGGTCCATCCCACAATGACCAGTTTTGGGAAACTTTCACCTCAAGATGTCAGGTCGATCCCATAAAAATCCTTATTCTTAACAAATTAAAAACCTATTCTTTCACCACTCATTTAGACCCACAAAGGCTTCAGGGATTTTTTTATCATGATTATGAAATGTTTTGTGGTCATTAAACTTCTTAAACACTCATGCATGTACTGACATGTGTTTACACAATATAGAACAGGCAATTGCCAATGCATTATGGGATTGGTTTTTTAAAAAACCCTCCAACAGTGGCGGCGCAGACCTCTTTTCTGGGGTGCAAACGGGGGGATAAATGAATTTTTTTTGGGGGAAAAAGGTGAAATCTGGGGGTGGGGTGGCGGGTGGCAAGGTATCAAATATTTGGAGATTTTTAACAATTTTGGCCCCAAATTGCTCCATTTTCCCCAAATTTGGTGATTTTTGACCCCAATCCCCTAATGTTGCAAAAACCTTCATTTTTATTTCAGTCGGGGGGGGGGGGGGGGGACTAGGTGGAGCAAGAAAAAAATTTGGGGGGCACTGACTCTAAATGATATCCCAATCTAACAACCTGCGTTCTTCATGTGTTGGCGTTCATTGTTCCCTACGCCAGCATGTTTACATGAACAGTAGAGAGGTCTAAGTTTTTTTTTGTTTTACCCGGCTACACTGCACATCATCCAAAAACAATGGCCTCAGTTCCAGATACAGTTCTATCAGAAAAAAAAAAATGGTGAAATTCATCACAAGAATTATAGACAATGAATGACTGAGCACTTTCTTTTGTCAGAGGAAAGCAATCACTACATCTATTGGTTTCGAATGTCAACGTAAGCTGTTGGAAATAGGCTACGTCTATAGCATGAGAATTAACTGAACAGGTGTTGTAAACAGAGCACTTTTTTGTGTTCCATTGCTACGCATAATGGTCAATACAGGTTCTCACAATGATGACCAAAGGATTCTCAAAATGATGACATCAATATGGCCATTTCACCTATTGTAAAATAAATACACCTGCTGTCACATGATACAACCGATTAAACTTCTGCCTGTGACAGAAGCTTTGCTTCAACAGACTCCATCCCACATCCGTTTGATTAAATATTCCGCCATCTGTTTTGTTCTCAACGTTTAACATTTGAAAAATCCCACCATAGTTACGTAGGCCAAAGAAGGGGTGTTTCTGTAACCTGACCAGGTTTATGAATTCAACAACCTTTACGTAAAGCTACATAATAAAGCTGTATAGGTTGGTGAGTTGGTTGTTGAATTCATGGTGTTTTCGAAACCTGGTCAGCAGGGCCGTACGCAGGATTATTAAGGGGGGTGCGGGCCTTCGAATAAGTGAACTTTTTTTTCGAAAAAGTGCTTTTTTTTTGTTGAAAAGTGGGACTAACTCCCCTATAATGGTCCTTTTTTGGAATTTTTGAACATTTTATCACCAAAATGTGGCAAAATTTCTCCAAATTTTGGACCTTTTTATCAAAAATGTCAGCAAAAAGTGGACTTTTTCCCCTTTTGTGGAATTTGGAAACACTGCCAAAGAAGACTGTCTTACCTTCCTTCTGGGATAGCTTCCACAGCGTGTCCCAAACCCAGCATTTGACAGACAACCTCGGCATCTTGAAGACCCCACATGTCATCACATACTGTACCATAGCTGCCTTGATATTTCACCTCCACACGTCCTTCCAGAGGATTTGTAGTGGTCACTAGTCGTACTTTGTCGCTGATCAACAGCTTGAAGTCTTGACATTCTGTTACGCAGTCATTACCTGCAGGAATGATTTACGTGAAAAGACTGGTTATGTTGCATTATTTCCACAGATTTTGGGGATTGTGCAAAATAGATAGACTAGATTAGGCTAAATATCCTAAGAGATATAAAATTGCGCAGACAATTTAATAGAGGACAGTGTTGCATACCATCAGAAACTGTTCAGGAATACAAGTAAAGTGAGCTTTAGAATTCTTTGATAAAAGTTTACAATTTTTAAAGTTAGTGTTAAGCTATCAAGTGACCTAATGGTAGACCTGATAATTATCAAGGTGTTTTAGGGGCCACAGCCTTACGACAAAGAAGAACATACTGATGTTGTTGGTTAATTGCCACAAAAGCAGGTATTTCATTTTGTAAACCCTAGTCTAGTCCATAGTATCCTGGCCAGGGGCTCCCTCTAAAAAAGTCTGACTGCACCTCTGCTTGAAAGGGGTCAATATACGACTTGTTTTAAAGTTACAAGCATACTTTCTCACGGCTCAGTTATATACTTTATGTGACGTTTTAATGGGCACCCAGCATACTCTCATACTTATATTCAGGCCAAAGGCTTTGTCTAGATAAATTGTTCACCTGCAGTTTTTTAAAAAATTTCAACCTTGACAGATTCTCTTCAGGTTAAAACACACAATTCAGTGGCTTTTAAGATGGCTTAAGAAGCTATCCCAAAAGTTACTGACCTAAGACTTTGCTTTTTTGGACTCAATTTTCATGCTGATTGAGGCATTTGATCACTGAATGACTATGGCAGGCTATAGGACCAAAAGTGCTATTTGACGATCAATATTTCAAAGTCTGCAATCATGCTGCTTTTAAATAGTCAGGATTATAATATTCAGCTGCACAATTAGCTGTCTGTATAAATTTAACTAATTTAATTTGTATAAAATTAACTCTAATCATCATTTTATACATCACTGGAGCTTTAAATGAAAAAAGATGTAGTTAGTTATCAATAGTTGAGATATCGCAGGGAGGTCGGTTTCTCAGGAATGTTCACTCCATTAGACCAGATCTAGATAGCGGATGACACGACATACCTTGTAGGTAAAAGTCAGGAGAGCAGCTAGTACACCTATTAGCGCGTCCCTCGCAAGTTGAGCATCTTCGGCACATTGGATGCACTCTTGGGTGTTGTCGTCATGATAGTATCCTTGTCCGCAATCGTTGACGCAGTCGGACCCCTTAAGATGCGTTCCTTCAGCACACTGCGTGCAGGTGTAGGTTGGGTCATTGGTACATTGCAGGCAGTTAGCATGGCAGGATGTGCATGATTGATCAGTTGAATCTGGGTATTGGCCGACAGGACAGGTGGCAACACATTCTCTGATGCCGGGACCTGAAACAAAGCAAATAATAATAATTATAATAAATTTAATTTCATAGCTCATCATTTTGGTTTTACCCAATATATTAACATTCAGTAATTAAAATATAAAAAGTAAATGGCAACAACAGCAACAACAAATAGCAAAAAATACCTTATTTTTACACAAATTTATATATTTTATAAGTGTAAACAAGTTAGCGCAGAAGTGGAAAAATTGCTCTCCAAAGGAGCGATATTTACTCCAAAAGAGTGAAAATTCACTCCAACCATGTGAGCAAGTACTTTTAAGTCCTGTTTCGGAGTGATATTAACTCTTTTATTGTGATTTAGTAAATTTTTCAATTTTTAAAGAGTCGTTACCAAGTAGGTATCCTCACTCAAAAAAACTGCAGAATTAGCAGAAGTCACAGGATTCCAATTTCCTGACAGAATAATCAATATTGTTTTGGTCTGTACAGTCCCTACTGGAATATAAAATTCAGTTATGTTTCAATGTAACTTGTGCATGAGCCAGCCTTTCCACATGGTCTGTCAATTTCAACATACCTTTATTTCACCTTCAGGGCATAGAGTTTGTTTGTATGTAACACACGCAAAGATGTAGTTGTTCCACCTATTCGCAGTACTTATACTATTTGGTCATTTTAAAGACCTAGGTGTGGATTCCCCCAATTTCCAAAGAGTCAAACCCTGGGAGTCCAACAAAAGGACTCAAAAGGCCAAACAGAGATTTTGCGAGCAGAGCGAGCCAAAAATTGGGTTTTTATGCCATTTTGTCCAAAAAAGGTTAAAATGTTGGTTGGTTAAAAAGGTCCACTTTTGCCAAATTGGCCCCCCCCCTTTGGGGGAGGGGCAAATTTGGGGAAAGGGTCCCCTTTTGAAAAATGTTGCCCCTCCCCTAAAAAATCCTGGTTATGGGCCTTTATATCCTCTTACCCCTTCTCAGTTTTCAACTAAGCTTGTTCATTACTTGCAGTGTCAACACCAGAAGAAAACAATAGAGGGCAAGGAATATTTTGGGCCAAATTTTTTTTGGTCCCAAAAGTGGATTTTTGAGGGGAATGGAAAAGAGAAAATCAACTGGAGGTTTGCCTTTCTTACCCTCCTCCATGGCATCACTATGCACATGTGCACTAATTCAGTGTTTCATATTAAAAACAAAACAATAATACAGAATTAAAATGTAAACAAGACTTGCGTCAGCAAGCCGGCCAGCAAAAATTGCATCAGCTTGATTTCATCAGCATATTCATAATCCAGTCTACAAGTGCAGGCGGAAGTTAAATTCCCACTATGCCTTTTTCCTAACATCTGTTAGATTGTCTATATTTACACTCAAACACAGACGTGCAATTAACCCTTACATGTAGTAGCTGGCTATGTAGTATAACCCAGACACCCAATGTGAAACCAAATATGAGTAAGATATTTTGGTCCAAGCAAGTTTTTTTTTTACTTTTACTTTTAAAATTGACCAAAATATATGATATCAAAATCCAAGAAAGGTTAACAAATCTTGCTTTTGAGACAATTAATTTTGAGATGGCTTCCAAAATTATATTATCAACTTGTAAAATGATCATTTGGTCATACCGTAGGTGCTAAACCTGTTTTGTACATTATTGAAACCCTACACTTTTTAGTGAACAGGATTCTCAGACAAATGGAAACAACCTACGCAGTAGCTACGTGTAATGCCGTTCAAATTTTAGGGCTAATTTACAAATAACATGTGGTACTGTTCCTCGCTATATGGCATATTATACAACCGATGCCATATTGTACTGCTATTATACTAATTATAGTAAGTAATAACATACAAGCTAAATTTAGCCCTTGTAATTTTGTTTATATTTTTCATCGTAGTTACCATTTGTTTACATTTTCAGAAACTAACAGTAACACACAGACATTCATTCAAAGTGTTATTAATTTGAAGATTATAAAAACTGATATTTTACTATGTATAGCCACCTTTAAAACAAACAAGATTTCCTGAAAGGTTACATTCCTTATTATTGTGTACACTGGTTGTATCTCAATATTCATCTAACCATAAAATTTGGTTAATTTATATTTTGATACCTAACAATAATAACAAACTTAATTTCATCATTTTTGTCTAAAAATCCCAAAGAAATATCCCTAAATATTATCACAAACTTTATGCATACTTTAAGGAGACACAATGAGATTTTTTGGAGACAAAAAATTATCTAAATTTGCACTTGATGGTTTTAAAACACTGCAGAGAAGCCCAAGTATGCTTGGAATTTCTGTCACACATGACAAAATCTTTTTACTACATAAAAATAACATTTACAGCTTATATTCACTTCAGGCAGATTTAATACATTGGTAAGCATTCAAAATATGTAAAAAACCCAGTTTAAAAAAAATGGGTGCGGCACATTTTTTTGTAGAAACAGCCTTGTGTCTCAGTTGAACAATATTGGCTGGGTAGAACATGTGCATTTTGATTAGTTAACAGCTAAAGAATGCACCTGTTCGAAGAGGATAATATCAAACGAGAATATGCAAATATCATTTAATTATTAGCCCATTACAAACCTCACAGCTTGTCCCCTAAAGTACTACATTTAAAAGATGCTTGACCATATGTTGGTTTATTCTAATTATATGATATTTGAATGGTTGTTTACAAGGATTTGAATGAGGAATATTTAGGTACAAACTGTGTAAAGTTGAGTAGTAAAGCAGTTAAGATGCTTGCCCTTGGGTGACTTGTGTCCCTAGTTCAAATCCTGGCAGGGACACTTGTTGGGATTTATTGGGTACTCAATTCTGGATTTAATTTGTATTGATTAAAATCAGAATTCTACTCTCCTCACATCATTTGGAAGCATCTTGTCTTTCAGTGAGGATGTTCAGAGAGTCATGCCTGTACATGTTTTTCAGTTTCAAAAAGAGTATATGGTTTTAAAACCCCGGGAGGGGGGAAATCACATATGAAATGGATATTGGTGTAAGGCTGGCGTTTCGATGACAGAGGCATTCGGTGACAGAGGACTAAAAAAATAGGGGTCTTTGAGTGAGAGTCAGCCAAATACTCCAAAATAAGGATTTTCAGGTGACAAATTTGCAAAAATTTTCCCCAAAATCGGGTCTTTTTAGAAAATTGTGCAAAAATTTCCCCCAAAATAGGGGTCTTTGGGTGACAGTTTGGTAAATTTTTAAAAAATATGGGGTCTTTGGGTGGCCTTTTAAAAATATATGGGGTCTTTGGGTGACAGCGATGCTGAAAATGGGGGTCTTACATACGCGTCACCGCCAAGATGGGAGTGCCCCCCCCTGGGAAAAAACCCTGACTGTCCTAACATGTCCTGACAGGAACTGCCTCTGTGGTTGGGACCTGAAGGAAGCAACATGATTCCGAAATATGGCTTTGAAGCCTCTGAAAAGGTGCTATAGATACAATCGTAACATTATTATGGATTATCAACAGGGTGGTCTTGCAGGCCAAAATGCAGACCACAGATGACTGTTGATATAATTGGTAGTCTTCAGTGGCTCATCAAAATGGAAAGGGAAATAAAATTAACAAGCGATAGAATCTCTGCCCAGCCACAGTACTATACAAGAAAAACTTGGCAAATTGCCATTCTGCAGTGCTGAGAGAGAAATTATTGTCCAAATCATTTAGCATTGACGTCAAATGCCAGATGTATTCCCATATACAGAAAATGCTTTATCATTATTTTTGCACTTGGCTTAAAGAACCTGCAAATTTCTATCGTAAAATAACTCCCCAAAAAGCATCACAAAAATGGACTCAAGACTCAAATCAAAAGCCTGTTGTCCTTAGTACTAACTTTTTTTTTATCCCGGGGGGGGGGGGGGGGGGGGGGGGTACTCGACCCAAAATTGGGTACGGGTGTGCGTCCACCGGGTAAAAAAATCGACCCATGTTTATAGTGACCAAATTATACAAAAATATGACCCATTTATATAGTTGGTTCTGAAATTTCGACCCATTAATATAGGTGGCTTTGAAATTTCGCACCATTTTCATAGTATCTTATAAAAATCAAATCGCCCATTTAATAACTTTTTACTACATCAGAAACATCCCATTTTCCTTGTGATTTTATCGAAAAATCTGTGAAAAAATGGACCCTTGTCATAGTAAAAGCGACGCAAAAAATGGGGTGAAAATGACACAATTTATATAGTAGCAATGAGCCCTTTCAAAGTGACCCATCTTTATAGTAGCCTGGTGGAAAAAAAACGACCCATTGTTATAGTAAGGCGTGAAAATGCGACCCTATCGGCGGCACATATGTACCTTACCCTTTTCCACTGAGTATTTATTGATATGCATCACATTGACAGTATTACCTTTAGCTTTTCAGCATGAAGGAATACATTGTGGGATTTTTTCAAAAAATAGCCAACAGGCTTGTCATGTGGGCTCACTTTTCTTGAAATTAATTTCATATTTCAGTTGTAGTTCAAGGTTATAATTTGAGCACCATGGCCCATTTACAATAACCTTCCTGTATTCCAGGAATTAGGAGCACAGGATGTTGCCAGCAAATCTCGCTTCCAGTTCTAATTCTGTCATATTTTCACAAAACTAGGCAATTTGGTGTTTGAAAAGGATACAGATGTTAACAATGCTTTCAGGAAATCAAAAATTGTAACACATTTTCACCAGTCTCGCTTTTGGACATATTCTGATTTGATTAATTTGGAGTCAACGAATCTGATCCCAAGATCAAGTCAGGATAATTTTTGGAATTAGGAAAATTTAGTTCTATCAGATGATGAATGAGCCCTATCCTGTCTCATTTTGAAATTCTGTTGTTTTGAGAAAAATTAATCAACACCACTGATAACAAACCATGTGTGAAATCTTAGAAATAGGATTTTTTGAACACTTCCCACAAAAAAAAAAAAAAAAAATAACAAGTAAAAGAAATAAAATAAAATAAATTTGTAGCATCTGGTCCAAGAAAATTTTAATAATGTGAATGGAAAATTACAAATGCAGGCATACTGTCTGGATGAAAGTTGAGGAAACATGCATAGCCGTTCATTGACCCAACCAAGCCATATACCACTGTGCGGTAGCCAAGAAATGACGCACCAATCACAATTGGGCTGGTTCACTGCTTTGTTTGTATACAAACGTATTTCTTCTGTTTGTAGTTATTGTACTTTTCGTTGGACAGGCAAGGCCAAGAATGAATGGCAATTACATTAGTATCATGTTAATGTGGGAAGATTAATTGTGAATTGGCCTTGAGAACTGAAATTCTTGTAATGAGAGGCTATTCCATTTAAGGTGCTATCATAAGGTTTGGTAATCATAAAAATAATAATAATAACAAAAAATAAAAATAAATAAAATAATAAAAAATCAATTTACCCTGCAACTGATAAAAAAAAAGCAACTTATTATACCCACAAATCCTTGAATGTCATTCATATCTTTGAACACCAGTCCTTTCTGGGTCATTTTTTCAGTTGGAAAAGATAACTTATGACTAATTCTACCTTCCTATCTTCATTTTAGCCATTCCGACAAATTTCAAATAATGTACCTCTTCGAGTTGGATCACTGATAGTGTCTTTAAGGTCTGCACCAACTCTGTAGAAGATTTTAGGTAAGGTGTTCAACAGAGGGGTGCATATTTTAAATGAACTTTTCAGATGGGCTGTTCTATTTGGAAACAATACTCCCCTCTGGAAGATTAATCAAAGTCTTGAACAAAGGGGATTTGTACTTTGACAGCAGTTAGCCCAATGAGCTATCCCATCAGTGGCATAAACAGGTCTTGGGTTCGATTCCCGGTAAGGGTCCATTTTCGGTGGCTTTATGTGAATTTGGTTTCTCGATCCATATTCGTTCCTGCAGGTTTTCTCTGGGTATTTAGTTTTCCTCTTGCTCTTAAAATCAAGCGTCTTGGCGTAAATCTGTTCTGGTATTATAGTTTCTCTGACGTGCTGAGCACCTTTCATGGCTTCCACACAGCGCCTTGTGCATGTTTACATTGATATGTCATGCACTAAAAATATTCAAATTATTAATATAAATTACTATTATTAAGTTTAGAATTATTTGTTAGGTACAATGTATTCTGAAATTTCTAATTTCCTATCAGAACACAAGGCAAATTTCTATGTTTTATATTGAAATATAGGCATATAAAATCACATTTTACTTTCACTTTTAAGACATTTTTATAACCAAATAAAAGGAACAAAATCTATTGAGTGTGAAACCACTACACATGACAGAAAATGTGCATGCCTTGAGATCTCTCGTTGCACCTTTAAAATCCATGCTCCACCACCTGTGAATGACTAAACCAGAGACCACATGGAATTTTCCAATTTGAGAACGTATCTTATGGAAATGACTGTACAGGCACAAAGGATGTGGGAATAAACCAAAATGAGTAAGGGTATTTTGCAAGTGGTGAGTTGCGAGTTGAAAGGTTCAAGTTGTGGTGCGAGTTGCAAGTTGAATTTTGTGAGTTATAATCATTTTGTGAGTTGCTTTCATTCATCTCAAACATTTGAGAAAAGGCAAAATGTTCATCGGGTAGGGGTGGGGACTTGTATTCAAAGATGTAGCCCTTTTCTTATCATTTGTGTGAAATTTTGTGGCTAAATTACCTTCAGGATGGGTGATAAGTCCAAAAATATGCCTATGCAAGGTTTTGGTCACCACAGTAATTAGTTGTACAGTAGTCCACATGCCATTTCAACAAAAAAATTGCTTCTTAAATGGAAAACTATAAACCTGATCAAATTTTCAGATATCAGATTTGATCAGATATCCTGTATGGGTGACACTGGTTTGGGTAAAGCAAGAAAATGAATGGTAAACTTGGGAACAGACGCTTTTAATCAGTGAATCAGTTTCAACTACTTGACAAAATGAAGAGCAACTTGCAAATAAGGAACCCAAACATGTGTCAACTCATAAATTTTTGCTAAGATGGAGCTCACAAATCACATTCAAGAACTTGTGGCTCATACTCCCAACTCGCGCTCACAACTAGCTACTCAAAATTCAAAGATTACCCAAACCAAGCTTTAATTAGGGAGGATCCAAATCAGCCAAATGTGAATTTGGCGGGAATGGTTCATGCCTTTCACTCTCTGATAACTCCGACTTAATCGTTTTTAAAGGGCTCGGAAACGGAGTAAATAAAGGGTAAACAGAGTGATTTAGCGGGAACAGACAATTTTTCAAGGGGGGGGGAGGTTGAAGGGGACATGAAAATGTCTGTCTGAAAAAAAAATAAATATATATATTCTCCCATTAGTTCCCACTCTAATATTGATGGGTCCTTTGCCTGTCAGAGATGACTTTCACAGATGCAATGAACAGTGAGACTAATATGACTTATCTTTAACAATATAATATGATCAATTACTTTCAATATGGTACTTAACAAACCAAAAAAAGAGACTGCATACTTTGCATTCGTGAGTTCAATCAAGCGATTATCAAAACTGCAGAATTGGCGCGTTTTTTACCAGGCTTTCCTCTGTCTCCAGGTTCAGTTAGAGGTCGCTTCTTGTGGACTAGCTGCAACTTTTTGGCTCCCATTTCCTTCATAGAAATGAAGTATGTATTGTAGTATGTCCACTCACCCATCAAACCACAACTTTTACTCCAAAAGTACACCAATAGGGGTGACTGGGTCTGAATATATCTGTGCCTTATTAAAAATACCACAGAAGTAATGATTTCTGGTTACCAATTATCATTATTTATTTTTACCTCTAACAAGTGCCAGCTAAAGATGTTATGTAGTAACCACAACTGCTCGCCTAACCCTAATGATGATAGACATGCAAATGAGCAAAATTAATAGTCTTTTGTCCTCTTGGTCATTATCAAAGTGATTTTGTCAATCCTAACAAACTAACTGGTGATGGTGCTGACACTATAATATCAAGATGCAAGCATATTTATGTGGCTGGGTAGAAGCAGAAAAGATATGGTAGAACATTTCTCTTTCGCTATCCAGACAAGAGTCGTCATTAAATTAAGTTCAATGCCCTATACTAAAAACACTCTGGATCAATATCAAATCAAGAGGGCTCCTGTCTGGAATGCAATACCCTTGCATAATGAGTTTAAGCTCAATGTGAAAGCAGCGAGAAGCTCAAGGACATTGACTGATAGAGTAACTGTCTTTTATGTTTAGGGTCCGAATAACATAGAAGATTTGAAAGGGAGGACCCATGTGGTTTTTCAAAAGATATAAGCACTGACACACTCTATAT
The DNA here is from genome assembly GCA_023653785.1 of Ophioderma brevispina. NCBI lineage: Eukaryota > Metazoa > Echinodermata > Ophiuroidea > Amphilepidida > Ophiodermatidae > Ophioderma > Ophioderma brevispina. Next base: position 17,815 of record JAMKCH010062363.1, read on the forward strand.
AAAGTACATGTGTGTAAATGTTCAAGAAGCGAATGCCCTTCAATACCACTTTTTGCACTATGAAGTGAAGTTTTTTGATTTGCTACTTATATTTATAACTTCTGACTCCTGCAAAGTAAGACACAACATGCTTGCCATACGCCTATCCCATAACCAATGTACATATCAATGTAATTTTGTTGATACTCTTTGAAGCTTGGTAAACAAGAAAACAAAACATACCAAAAAACATTCACATGTGCTTTGCGCACACATACCCACATATATACACACACACACCCACGCACTTGTACAGATCAGATTTTCAGAGTACAAAAAGACTAAGCCTATATAGAGATATTTTTAATAGTTTGAATTTTACACATTGTCACAGTTTTACAAAGTTTTGTCATCTAATTTGCAGTTTCAAATGGCTATACATTAAACCCCAGAGGTAAAAAATATTGCAAAATCTCTCTCTCTAGGTGCCATATCCGAAGACGTGGGCGATCATGTCCTACCACAACTCTGTTTTTTTGCTCTCTCAAGCAGCTCCACCTCCTGATGTTTTTCTCCTTTTTTCAGTCAATCCTTTAAGCTAGACATCCATAACACTCTTCTTTTTCCTGCTCCTTTTCCCTCTATCTTTCCAGTTAGTGCAAGGTTCTCCAAACCATCCTTCCTCATAATGTGACCAAGGAATTTCAGTTGTTTTTTCCTTATCTCACGAAAAACCTTCCTGTCCACTCCTGCTCTTCTCAACACCTCTTCATTGCTTATCTTTTCTGTCCATGCTATCTGCAACATTTTTATTTAAGAACAAAATCTCACAGCTTTCCAATCTCCAATTTCTGATGTTATTGACCATGCCTCACAACCATACATCAATACGGGAGGACATAACAGTTCAGTACATGAATTCTGGTCTCTATATTCAAGGTACGATTTCTTAAGATGTTGTCCAACTTAGAGAATGCTGCTTTTGCAAGTGCAATTCTTCTCTTGATCTCCTTAACGCACCTTGCATCATCTGAGATCAAACTACCAAGATAGTTAAATGAAGAGACCTGCTTTATAACTTGATCTTTCACCTTCAGTGTACAGCTTGCAAAATCTACAGATGTGAAAAGCAAAAATAAAAACCCCGCAAAAATTTCCCTGCTTAATATATTATCTTTAACATCTTAATAATATCTTCCAAGCATACCTGAGCACCTGATGGCGACATCCTTCTGATGGTTACAATGGTCCTGTTCACCCCAAGGCAGATGGAAGCATTCAGTCAGAGAGTTCTCCATTCCAAGACAGATGACATTATCCAGCCAGATCAGACCGTCGCCAGCTACTATGTTCCTATCCTCTTCAAGAGTCAAGATGAGTGTGGCATGTCCTGTATGACAGAAAAATGAAAACTTGTATTACATTTTAGAAAGATTACCAATACTTTTCTTAAGATAGTGGTTATTATTTCAAAACTCCACCCTCTTCTGATATTTTGTTGGGGGACTGGGGGAATAATTAAAGACGAATTTTATAATTCCAACACTGATATGTAAGGGGCCATTCAAGCCCATATCTCCCTGTGGGAAAAAATGGACAAATTTATAGATTCTAATTGTTCATTTACATGCTACTAGTGCACCCCCAGTGTAGACCTTTGACCCATGTGTGACCTTTGACCTCAGATTTGTTCTGTGCTCAGGCCCTCTATTGCCCCATTTCCATAGAGAACTGTGCGAACTACATTTTGAAGAAATATTCTGTTTGCTTCACAATTAAATTTACAAAACTTTGCACAGGACGATATGAAATCCAAATCAGGTGACAAAATCTCTCTCTCTTGATATTTGCTTTCTTTTGGTTTTGTCAAGACTAAGGCTTTCAAACAGTTGCAAGATTGGTTGGGAGATTTTGATTAGATTTATTTTTGTAATAAACCTATGAATTGCTAAGTCATGAACAATTTAATCTGCATGCTTTACCTCTATCTTCTGAGTCCTGCTACTTAAATATTTGAGAAAACAATTTGGAATGAGCTTATTCAGGAGCCAATCTTTATTCAATTAAGTATGTTTCTTTAGCTATATTGACATGTGGAAATAGAGGATCATAGAAGATAAGAAATGTTATAGCTAACTAAAGAAGATCCCTCAATGTGCATGTACTTTTTAGAGTGAGTGAATTTAATTGAAGGATGCAAAATTCACACTGAGTAATCGTTAATCACTGTGAAATCACCATGTCACAGATTCTTGGTGAATCACTGTAGCCACTAAAGGTAAGCACATACGCTTGAAAATGTCGTAGTAATGTATCAATTTATCCCCTTGATTCGTCACATCAGCAGAGATGTAACAGGGGGAGTCCCATTTCCTGAAAATCCCAAATTTGAACCGAAGGCAAGGCCAAATTTTAGCGTAGCATCCGGTGAGCTCCAGGGAACATAATTTCTTACGAGATTTTTAAGGTACAACACCCCCCTTTCTTAAAAAATGGTATTTAAACCTTGTTTTTTAAGGGAAAGGGTTTCTAAAAGGAAACAAAATATTTCATTTGAAACATATGCAAGATGTTTTTCTTTGTTTTTCAGACACAGGTGCTAATGAAATTCTTCCTCTTCCAAAAATAGATATATTGGAAACATTTACTGAATGCATGGTATTCATCTCACTTCCACTGAACACACACTACTATAGAGCTAGCCATGTCAAATATATGCAGCGCATAATCAATGACTTCCACTTAAGATTTACACTGCTATGTTCGGGCACATCCATGAATGAAATGCAAATGTAGCATAATGCATGTTGACTTCAGAAGGTTCATTTTGTGTATTTGTTAATTGCAAAAGTTATTTGATTTATACGGAATCAAAGGCATTTTATGGGGAAATGAGATGTAAGAAGGGTTGGTAAATATCCTTATGATAATGATAATATCATTATCTTACACTACCCAGTGTTTAATAATATATTTGATGTGATAGGGAAGAAAGTAAAATTGCTGAAATTAAGCAATAAAAATAAACATGTAGTGAGCAAAATTTCCACTTGATTAGAACATGTCTTGGTTAAAAGAAATTATCATGACTCAGAATAGGAACACAAATTCCTCTCTATAAAATGCACACTTACAGTGCTTTCTGCACAATGACCTTGAGTGACCCCTAAGTTGACCTACAACTTCTTAGCATGACCATCTTACATGATCCCTTTTGAGAGGGTCTCTAAATAGAAGTCATCTTTCAATGCTTACCCATTTTTATGAGAAAAATGTATCTAGTCTTAGTACAGCAGGCACGGATCCAGGGAGGGGGCGGAGGGGGCGCGCGCCTACCGGTAATTCTGCAAATTCTTGCAAAATCAGCCCATTTTGAGCTATTTTGGACCAGTTACAGCCTTTCAGCCCCCCGGTAATTTTGACATTTTTCAAATCCTGGATCCGCCATTGTACAGTGATATCATTTAACTCCTACATGACCTTTGACATCCACTGTCTTGACAATCTTCCATCACACTATCCAAGGATTATTGTCCCCCTGGCGGATTATCCCCAAGTTTCATTACAATTAGTTTGACTTTGTAAAGGGCGGGCTTTAACATGCTAGGGTAATGACACGCACACGCGCACACACACAGACAGGTGGCATTTCATAGTCCTCATTCCAAACTCCTTCAAGAGAAACATACAAATTATGTTATTATGATTGAGCATTATGTCAGTTAATAAACTATTCATTAATAATAGGCCTACCCAGCTTAATGTTCACATACTGATCTATATTTAGTGTTTAAATTAAAAAAATATGGTAAAGTCTTCAGAGTTCCCCTAACTGAGATCCAAACACAACCAAAACTGTTTGATCAACTTGGTGTGCCAAGTGGATTTGTTTTGGAATTGTTAACAGTAGTATTTTTAACATAGTTCCCCGGGATAGTTCCTTTTTGCTATGAATTTCAAAAATTGTTTTAGTTTAAATTATGACACATGAAGATGTTACATATTGCATCAGTCAGCTCCTGTACAGGTTTGATATGAATTCATGTTTGACTAATATAAAGCAGGAAATTGTCATTTTGAAACACAAAATGTCACCACTAAGATATATGAAAATCTTTGACTCATATGTTTCAAAATAACAAAATACCAACTACATTTAAATGGTACATTGTAAAAGCTGCCCAATTCTACTTGCGTAATGAATAATAAACTAGAATTTTGCGGTTCTCGGCTTTCTCGCTCACTATATTCAAAGAATATAAAATGTGGGCCGCTCCAGGACCTTGGTGCACCTATGACCCCTTTGGAAATAAGCCTTGGGCTTAAAGGGTAATCCTGTGTAATCTCCAACTTTTATTCTGTATAGAACTTGTGTCATATTATTGTAATTTTATTTTGATTAGATAACTGTCTAGCGCCGCAGGCCTATAAATTTACTAATCTAATATTTAGTTATTTAATTTTTTATATATATATAACTCGCTAGCGTCGCAGACCGATAGCCCCTTAAAGAGGGCAGGGCTTGAAGAATGAGGGAAATTATGGGGTAAAAGTGTTAACTAGCTTGCGCCGCAGGCTTATAAAGTCGCTTAGCTAACTGTTTTGCGCCGCAGGCCTATAAAGATCGCTTAGCCAACTAGATTGCGCCGCAGGCCTATAAAGTCGCTTAGCTAACTGTTTTGCGCCGCAGGCCTATAAATTTACTAATTTATGAATATTTATGAGATTTTATGAATATTTATGAGATTTTTTGAATATTTATGAGGTAATTTTATGAATATTCATGATTTTGAACCTCGGATGACCTTTTAAAATTGAAAAATTGACACTATAGAACGAATAAACCAATATATTATTAAGTTAAAGTGCCGATATGAGGAAGGGGAATGAGGTATGGGGGGTTGGGGTGGGAAAGGCGCCATTTTATTTTGATTAGATAACTGTCTTGCGCCGCAGCCTATAAATTTACTAATCTAATATTTTTTTTTTGATTAGATAACTGTCTTGCGCCGCAGGCCTATAAATTTACTAATCTATATTTTTTTTTTTATATAAATTTACTAATCTAATATTTTTTTTTTTATTAGATAACTGTCTTGCGCCGCAGGCCTATAAATTTACTAATCTAATATTTTTTTTATATAAATTTACTAATCTAATATTTTTTTTTTGATTAGATAACTGTCTTGCACCGCAGGCCTATAAATTTACTAATCTAATATTTTTTTTATATAACTCGCTAGCGTCGCAGACCGATAGCCCCTTAAAGAGGGCAGGGCTTGAAGAAGGAGGGAAATTATGGGGTAAAAGTGTTAACAAGCTTGCGCCGCAGGCCTATAAAGTCGCTTAGCTAACTGTTTTGCGCCGCAGGCCTATAAAGATCGCTTAGCCAACTAGATTGCGCCGCAGGCCTATAAAGATCGCTTAGCCAACTAGATTGCGCCGCAGGCCTATAAATTTACTAATCTTATATTTTACGGAATAAACTGCAATATAATATTGCAGTTTATTCCGTTATAAAGTAAATTACGGAATAAACTGCAATATAATATTGCAGTTTATTCCGTTATAAAGTAAATTACGGAATAATCTGCAATACTTAGATTATTTAACATCGTTACAAACGAGGACGTCCTCGGTTGTAACGAGATCCTCGTTTATACAGTGAAAAGTAAGGTGTGTGTCCTCGGTGGAGGTGACAAACAAACGCACATATGCATATACACACACACACACACACACTTACAAAAGCTACATTGTGGGGTTTTACTAAAAAATCTCTTAAAAAGTCACTTTTTTTCTACTTTTTAAAGAAAAACACACTATTTCAAAACTATATAGTAACGAATTTCAAACCTATGTAGTTTTGAATTTTTTCTCTTAAAAAGACACTTTTTAGACATTTTTAAAGAATTTTTCATTTTTTTTACTAAACTACTCATTTTTCTTAGCCAAGAGGATTGCGCCGCAGGCCTATAACAGGGCTAGAATTTCGGCGAGAATCCGAGAATCGATTCTCGCAAAGATTCTCGTAAACTGGTTTGCGTGAATCAATGTTAATTCTCGTAAACTTTAGATCTTAACACACTAGCAAATTTTGTTTTGGGGAATCAAGACTGATTCTTGCGCACAGCGACGAAATTCTACCCTTGTATAAAGTTACTAAACTAGAAAAATCCTCTTTTCTACTCTTTTACAGAATAAACCTCAATACTAGATTGTAGTTTATTCCGTTATAGGACAAATTGTAACATAGTAACAACAACCCCACAACGTCAAATAGTCAAATCAGAACAACCCCACAATGTTGGCGGCCCACAAAAAATCATGTAACATTGTTGATACTAGTCAATGTATTATATACATCAAGAAAAAAAAAAGAAACAAGAACCAAAACATGACACTCTTTTATCAAAATTTTACAAAATACTGACTAAATTTCATGGTATACATAGCAAAGTTAAACTTTATAGTTTTACTTGCTTAATAAGAATTCCCATGTAAACTTGTTGATACTATAGCATATATCTCATGAAAAAAGACACTAAACAAGAAACTGGAACCAAAACATGCTGTTCTTTTATTGATATCTCAACCAATTTAAATTTTCAAAGAAATCTGCCTGGTCAATTCACTAAGTTACCCAAGTCAAGCTAACCTCTCCTTAAATGCGATTTAGGTTAATTTATGAAAGTGCCCGCACCCTAGCTCTTGTGGTTAAGAATTGAATGCAGACAATTTAAATTCTATCCTGCCGTGCCGAGTAGCAGTCAGGGTTGCTTTTGAATTGCTCACCCAAGCAGCCAGCGGCCCGCCCAGACACAAACCGCAAATGCGCTCAAAGATGATGCAATATAGGCTGCTTGCTATTCATGAAAGTGTGAATATGGTAAGCAAAGTTTGTTGAACCCAAACATGGAAGTCGATCACTTTCAGTAGTGTATATACTCCAGTTGCATCTCATTATGCTAAATACAAAATTTACTACACTTTGGTATGTGATTCATTTTCATTTGACATTTTTTACAAATTTGATTTTAGATGAGTGCCAGATAGTTTGTGTTTTTCTTTCATTATCTAGAATGAGCTTACTGTTAAGGTTCAAAGCAAATGCCTGTCTCCCACAGACTTTCACCAGTAACTTCACATTACTGATTTGAGACTATATTTTTTTAAAAGTTAAAATTAGGAATTAACAAAAAAAACATGCATCTTTCAATCAAAAAATAAATAAAGAAAAGAAAATAAGGTTGCATGCATTAGCCTTTTTAAATTCATTTATCCATATTGCTTTAATATTTTCATTTTAGACTTAAAAAATAAAAAATTCATTAAGAAGAGAAAAAATGTGGCCACAAAGCAATAGGGAAAAACATTGGCGCAAATCAGGAATTAAATAAAAAATCAGCACGGCGAGTAGCTTAAAAAAAAGCTGAACCAAAACACCCAGTCTCCATTGATCTAATTGGCAATTTTGTTCTCACGGCACATGAGATGCTACACTGTTGTCAATGTTGGTACATGAAATTGATGAATAATTGGTGATCTGTACCTAATTACACTACAAACGGATAACAACATGCAGTGTTCTACTTAAGACATTAAAATGTTAAATTCATCTCGCAAATAAACTTTGTAATAGTTCACACATCGCTACATTTGTGAGAGTTGAATCACACATATCATGTAAACACTATCTTTACAGCTCTTTACCATACATTTCTCTATTTTTAGTAGCGTCTGTGACGTTGTTATACATAGAAATCCCATCTTGGAATATGATCAGGTTGTTCTGAAACCAGGGAATGCTATCAATATATGTTACCCATTTAGTGAGGCAGTGTAAAGCTTACTATGTTGAATAATTCAACACAAACAAGACTGAGTGAGTGCTCGTTGCATGTTACATTAGTCTCAAACACTATATCACAGACAATATGCTATTGGGGCTACCTTGTAAATGAGATGTAACTTAGAGTAGAAGAGGTTAAACCTTTGCACACTGCAGACAATTATAGTCAAACAATTTTATATATGTTTTCCATTTTTTCCAAAAATGTTACAATTTTTCCAAAATTGTCACTTTTCCCCATAAATTTCAATTTTTCTAAATATTTTCCATCTTTTCCCTCTAAAAAGTTTCAATTTTTCCAAAAACTTTCCATTCTTTTCAAAATTTTCCATTTCTTCAAAACTTTCCATTCTTTTCCAAAAATTTTCCATTTCTTCAAAACTTTCCATTCTTTTCCAAAAATTTTCCATTTCTTCAAAACTTTCCATTCTTTTTTTAAACATTTTCCATTTTCTTCCAAAACTTTCCATTCTTTTCCAAAATTTTCCATTTCTTTAAATAAACTTTCCATTCTTTTCCAAAAATTTTCCATTTCTTCAAAACTTTCCATTCTTTTCCAAAATTTTCCATTTCTTCAAAACTTTCCATTCTTTTCCAAAAATTTCCATTTTCTTCCAAAACTTTCCATTCTTTTCCAAAAATTTCCATTTTCTTCCAAAACTTTCCATTCTTTTCCAAAATTTTCCATTTCTTCAAAACTTTCCATTCTTTTCCAAAAATTTTCCATTTCTTCAAAACTTTCCATTCTTTTCCAAAATTTTCCATTTCTTCAAAACTTTCCATTCTTTTCCAAAAATTTTCCATTTCTTCAAAACTTTCCATTCTTTTCCAAAAATTTTCCATTTCTTCAAAACTTTCCATTCTTTTCCAAAATTTTCCATTTCTTCAAAACTTTCCATTCTTTTCCAAAATTTTCCATTTCTTCAAAACTTTCCATTCTTTTCCAAAAATTTTCCATTTCTTCAAAACTTTCCATTCTTTTCCAAAATTTTCCATTTCTTCAAAACTTTCCATTCTTTTCCAAAAATTTTCCATTTCTTCAAAACTTTCCATTCTTTTCCAAAATTTTCCATTTCTTCAAAACTTTCCATTCTTTTCCAAAAATTTCCATTTTCTTCCAAAACTTTCCATTCTTTTCCAAAAATTTTCCATTTCTTCAAAACTTTCCATTCTTTTCCAAAAATTTTCCATTTCTTCAAAACTTTCCATTCTTTTCCAAAAATTTCCATTTTCTTCCAAAACTTTCCATTCTTTTCCAAAAATTTCCATTTTCTTCCAAAACTTTCCATTCTTTTCCAAAAATTTCCATTTTCTTCCAAAACTTTCCATTCTTTTCCAAAATTTTCCATTTCTTCAAAACTTTCCATTTTTCCAAGTTTTTTTTATAAATGTTTTAAAACAAAAAATGTTGAAAAATTATGCATTATAGTGACCATATTCAGAATCAGCAACCACTGTTATTTAACTGAAAACACACAATCTATCACGGTGAAAAGGGTTAAGGAAACATTACATTGATTCTTTAAAATGCAGACATATATGTAAAAGGAGAAGACAGGAATGACATTCAGAAAGGCACTTTAAAAACAGACAAGGTACTTGACTGTTTCCTCTCGATACAGTGTAATTACACTGACCTTTTAAGGCTCAAAGTGAGTGCTCAACTTAGATGGCAGCTATTCAAATCTACTCTGAATCAAATACATCCACTTTTAGTCTTAAAATATAAAAACAAATACAGCATTCAATGCATGTGTCATCTGCCGGCGTGGTTTGTGAATGGGGACGAAGGTCAAATGAGGTCACCGACACATGGGACACTACCTAAGGACCAATGTATCCAAATGTCATGAAAATTGATGACATAATGGATACACCATGCAATTTGATAAATCTAACCGTTTTGGGGCTATGACTTCTAAATGACCTTTGACCCTACTCATGAGAAGGGTAACTGTGGGGCACTACTCAAGGACCGTTACATGCAAGTGCCATGAAAATACACATGTTGAAAGAGTGGGCAATTATGTTTGGGGGTTAACATTTGGGTTAACATATTTACCAAGAACACACACACATATCCAGACACGTACACTACCAAACCAATCTTTATGTGCCCTGTATGTAAACATTACACAAGTTTTACTATCTGCTATACAAGTGACAATACATTTTGCAGCTATGGTTGTATCTACATAAAATTATACATATTTTCTAGCCACTTCTTCCAGTTGATAGAAACAGAGGTACATGTAAAATATCACAAGACCTCATGTGATGATTGGAAACAAATGTTTGGCATATCAAGAGAGGTGAAATAATGGTCACAGTATTTGTTGGCACATTCACCATATGTCATGCATGTATCATGCACCAGGCGGCAATATTTGGTGTACCGGACATGGAATATTACCCTCCCCAGCCAGCTAAAAATAAGCTCCATGACTGTGAGGTGGAACGTGTTGATTTTACCCTCTTAGAAAAGTGCTTAGTGCTTCACAAATAAGACCAAAATACTATGGCAGAGTAAAGCTGTTAATATTAGTACCAGTGAAAAAATGTTGATCTTCTGTACTAGAAAAAGAGGAGCCAGTGCACAGGGCATGTGGGGCAGGTCACTGTGTACCTCACTGGATTCGAACCAGTAACCTTGTGTTACTAAAATGACTCTATAATCATTTGAGCTACAGAAGCAGCTTTGGTAGATGAAATCTACAGGTGGTATATCATTAGAGGTATTACATCTAATGATGTTTGTTATTTAGTGGACTGGCATCTGAATGATAAATTTTATTATAGGAATCACAGTTTAAAAATATGCTACTTATTTATGTGCCTATTCTAGGAAGAATAAGTTTTGATCTTTTCCCATACAGAGTACTGTCACAACAGCACGTAGCAAGACACTATTTTTGGTAGATTTTCAAACATGGGAGCAGAAGGCATCTGAAGGTGTATTATTTTACTACAGCCACATAGATTTAAAAATACACTGGTAGGATAAATAAGTTTTGGTCTTTCCCCAGATTCAGTCAGTATAGCACGTAGCACACACACACTTGTGTTTATTAGCTCCTAGGGATGCCCTGAAATATTTTTGGTAGGTGTGTACTATGTCTAGATTTTTAAACATAGGGCTATGAATCTGATTTTGGGATAAAAAATGTTTGGCTTCGGAACAAAGTGTTATGTCAAAAACATAGTATTGGTGCTCTATTTCCATCAAATTTTGAGTTTTTCGAAATAAATTTAAGCAAGAATGGATTCTTGAATGAAAGGTAGAGTCTGTGAAACTGAAATAAGCTTGAAATGGGAATTTGTGGAATTGAAAACTCCCTTGTTTTGGGGAGACATGTCCCTCAGTGACGTAACCAGACCTTTACAAAGGGGGAGAAGGGGTACTGAGTGAATTTGGGTCCGTCTCCATAGGCACTGCCATTAAATGGATTTTGGGGGACATGGAGAGCAAGTGTTCTGAGCGGGGGAACACTCGCCCTCCCCCTGCTCCCACTAGTTATGCCACTGATATCCCTATACCAAGTTCCAATCACTCCCCCGGTATTAGCAACATCAACGTGCCAACACTTCTCAAGTTTTCATTCATCAACAACGTGACCATTACTACCAATCACATCTGTCTAAATATCATTCACACTGCTTAAGTCGACATTACATGACATTTGCATCCATCACGTTCGCAAACGTGACTTGTGACACATGTATAACATATTTTGTAGGGTTTTAGCAGTCTAATATTTCAGTCTAGCACAGTGGCAAGTAATTGCTTTAATGTGCGATTAAAAATTTAACGGGCTCCGCGTCACAAGTCATAAACCTCAGTGTGATGTAACAGGAACCCATGCGATAAAATCACGGTAGACGTCCCCCATTAGCGCCATTTATTTACATCTGCATTGTAACTATCACAGTATTTCATGAAATGTAAGTACCATTATTCAGGAATAAAATGCATTTCTTGGAGTTTTGTTTTAATTAGAAACAGGCAGACCTTAGATTGTCTCAAATCACATGGGTGTAAGGCCAATTCAATTTGCAGAAATCTTCCTAGCAGTATAATAATACATGTCATATTACAGTTCTTTTCAAATGCTTTCTGAATAAAACCATCCGTCTGAAGGAGAGGTTGTTAATTAATTGGTTAAGTTTTCATTTGTACATTTTTTCTCAGAAGAAAAAGCAGGTAAAAATGTAGTAAAAAAGGAAACCCCCTTTTTCGCTTTGCGTGTTTACTGCAAGTTGAAAAAAACAAAACATAACATTTTGCTTAAGGTTTTTAGCATACAAACTTTATTTTGATCTAATCATCCCTTTGATGTTTGGAAGCAATACATACGCTCATGGGATCTGAAAACAAGAGAAGATATCAGTAGCCTTCCCACAATGCATTGCTCCATGGAGAATTTCTGTACAGGAGGCATGTGAACCCGTGGCGTAAATTTTCCTTTTTTGCCATTGGTGGGGATGGGTTTTGAATGAAAATTTTAGGAATGCAACATGGTTTGCTGAAAAGATCTAATACTAGCACAGTGCGAGCGAAGCGCGCTTAAAAAATTGCCATTTAGAAGCTAAAATCCTGAATGTAATTGCACTAAGAACCAAATGCCGCGCGCACGCTGGAAATATAACCAATTTTTTTAAACTATTAGGTAAAATAAGGATGTTATTTTGTTCAAAACACATGAAGCATTGCATCCCAACATTGGGGGGGGGGGATGATCCCCTTGACCATCCCCCCTCCTCAAACTATTTGGGGGATATATCCCCCATCCCCCCCCTGAGTTCGGCCTATGTATGAAATCGTTAGAGAGAAAACATTGCTTAAAATGTCAAGTTTGTGATCAATACTGTTAATTTAGCCAGTTTTTTACCCCTACCCTTCAACTCATAAACCTGTACAAAAACCCCTCCTTTGGAAAGCAATGCATTGTGGGGACTACTGATATCTTCTCTTATCTGAAACAACCCCTCTTTTATGGGCCATTTGATTTATCAATTTTGTGTAGTTCTGCATTCACTTTAAAAAGAAGTGGTCCTTGAAAATTTTGTTGTCAAAAAGATGGCGATATCATGTTAATCCTATATGAAGAGACTACCATTTTCCCAAAAGATATGGTGAGATAAGAACGGTCCAGAAAAAAATAGGTTAACCAAACAAACAAACAATGACCTGAAAACTATGCACCAATACTATTCCTACTCCCCTCAGACATTTCACTCTTATTTGGATTAACGTAGTCTGCTTAGGGAACATACATACGTCAGCATGAATGCGGGACACAACCAGGTGCTTTAACTTATCGTCATAAATTAGTCTATCATTATGTAAAGACAGTTGATGCATGGAAAGCTTATAGGTTTATATTCATATTGCGCACAAAAAAAAGCTGTACAGGTATTAAAGATCAAATCAACATTGCTTTCTAAAGAATCGCATTATTGGGAATTATAAAGCAATTACCAATGACTCTAAGTCAACTGACGGCATAGTAAGCTTATTACAATATTATGTAGGAGAGAGAGAGCGGGAAAGGGAGTAAGGGAATATTACATGTATTGACAGTCGAAAATGTCAGACAATGACCCGGGGCATTTAAGAAGCAGTGTTTTAATTTGCTGATGAAAATTCATCAGCTTAAGTCGTGAATGCCAGATATAGAAGAGTGTGTTTGGCTTTGTTGTGCCATGTAGTACCACCAAAGGCAAACATGCCCAGAGACTTGTTTTACTATCCGATTGGCAGTGTTAAAAGTTTCTGTGTGATTTGAAAAAGTCATCATTTGTTGTCTTGAAGTGTGTGTGCATGTATGTGTATGTGTACAGTTCATGAGTTGTCTAAGAAAGTGGTTCATTTTAACACAGTTAAACAAACAAATAAATAAAACAAACAGTTTGATAAAGTTATCTAAGAAAGTGGTTCATTTTAACACAGTTCAGTAAATAAAAAATACCTCCCCAAACCCATACCCCAAGGCACTTTAATATACTTATAAAACACTATATTTATTCTATAGTGTTAAAAAAGCACAAAAATATCTGTGTGTGTGTGTGTGTGTGCATGTGTTTGTGTGTGTGCATGTGTGTTTTAATTAGAGGATTAATTATTCATTTTTCAAACTCTGACCAAATGCACATCAGATTTGATGGTAAATGAGAAAATGTCACTTGATTTCTATAAATATATGAAATGTGATGAAGTTCACCAAAACAATAATATTCTTCTTTTTGAAGACATTTAGTAAAAGGCTTTACCAAATAATGGGGAATGTATATTAAATTCTTTCATGCAACCCAAACAAAATATATTTCCAATTTTGTTCAAAACATAATAGGAACTAAAATATTTTTCCAAATGGAAAATGTAAACATTAATTGGTTTTAGTAATATTTTTTGTGTGCATGTGTGTTTCAATTTCCTTCAAAATAAATATTTGCCAAATGGAATATGTAAATATTAATTGGTTTTAGTAATATTTTTTGTGCACATGTGTGTTTCAATTTCCTTCAAATAATAGATGAAAGATAAAGGAAAGAGGAGCCCCATAAGGTATTGAATAATGCAATGTTTTGATACCTACGCCGATGGCTATGTCTGGTTTTTCTGTCTAGTCTGCCAAACATTATAATGAGGCATTATACGCGCACACACTTGGCACCGTGCCAGCGTAGTGGCGTAGTATTGCAGCACACCAAGCCAGCATGTGTAGTACCATAATTTGGTTATGTCAAAAAAATAAACGTTCTCGTTTAACATACTTATTTCGTTCCTTTAACCATTACAAACTAGTTATATTACAGAGAAATTTTATAACACAATTAGAGGGCACAAATACTATAGCTTTGGCTCATGCAATTATAAAATGATAATTTCATGAAAATGAGAGCATTAAATAAAAAAGCGGAAATGCTGGTAGAAAGCTGTACTTAATGGCGGCACTAACACCTGTCTAGGATCTGAGTATGCGAATGTCATGTAAATGAAAACAATACTGGTGACATGGCTGTTCGCTATCTACTGAAGACGACAAAACAAAAATCTGTACAAGTCGACCTATCCTCAAGTAGATTTGCAGATTGTAGATGGAAATACATATGGAATAATATCACAAATAAAGATGTTAAGTCAAAATGATTTCAGAATATTGAATCAGAGAGATAAACACTCAGCCCTTGTTTATTTTTATTCTACTTTGTTTTCTTGTGTTATTTTCCTTCCATATACTTGTTATTGTCACATTGACAAGATTGAAACTAAATATATTAGCAAAATACCCAAGTTTATTGACCCTCACTTCTCTGTATCCATATAGGACAACATCATATTTTTTTTTTGTTTCTTTCTTGGCCAAACTAAAAGACATTTTTATTAATGGTGTTGTAACTACACCAGCAGCAGCATAACAGAATTTTAGATGATGCTGTGAGAAGTGAACCACACTATGATGTATATAGTGTTAACATTCATTTCATGGATACAAAATATAAGAAATTGAGCCTAGCAATCAGCCCGATGGTAAATGTGTGAAATACACAAGCTATCAGTTACAAAGATGAATTATATCCCTCTTCCTGGAACTAATGATGCTGTAAGACGACATAGCTGTTACCATGGACACCTTTTGACTTGAAAATAAATTGCCTTGTTTTCAGAATTCAATTCATAATTGTGAGAAAAGTGCATTCACCACTTGAGAGAGCTTATGATTTTCTGTGTCCTAATATGCCTACTGCTTATCACAAGCCGTTTGTTTAACACAATGAAAAATGTCAGATCAGTAGCTAATGCCAAACAAGAGTAAGTGGTCCATTTATAATGGCTTTTTAACACAAAAACATTACATGGTATTTATTTTGTTTTTTACAATCACCTAACCAGTGTTGTAACTGGGGTCGGCATTTGAGGGGGCATTTGAGGGGGCGCAAGTTCATAATTTTCCTGGTGTGTATCATTTTTGCATGGTACAAATAAGCTCTCCATTTTTTTAACGATGCCTTGTAAATCTGAGGGGGTGGGGAGGGCATCTTTTAATATTCAATATCACTACAACAGTTTCACCTTCCCTCCCACTTTCCATCTTTCCCCTTTCCTTTCTTTCCATTTCCTGTTTTCTCGGTAGGTTGAGCTAAATTTAAGAGTAATATCGGTCTATGGGGAAATGTGCCCCCGCCACCTTCACAACATTAATTCAACTACTCATTGAGTTCTTGACAGCAACATGAGCAGCGATCCATGTCCAGAAGTCTTGCAAAACAGTTCCCTAAAAAAAAAAAAAAAAAAAAAAAGTACCATTGTCCCCAGCATGATAGATCTAGATTAAAAGTACAAAATAAAAATACAACTCTATATTACTAAATCGCAAACATTCTGGTCACACATTTGGGGGGGGGGGCAGATTTAACTATTTATAAATCCAATTTATGACAGATTAAATATATATCTTGATGATTTAGTCTTTACAATCCAAATTCAATTTGCTACACTAAACATAATTGGAATTTGTTGTGAAATCTCACCTCTAGTCTACCTTCCAGCTGATCATGCCCTCCGACCAATCTTAGTTGTGAGTCTTTTGGTAGGTTGGTGGAGTCCATCAGAGCTGCAAAACTGGATGACGGACAGCTATCAAGACACTGGCCATTGCTGAATAACTGATATAAATCAAGAAAAGAGGAAAAATTATTATGTTTTATTCAAATAAAGTTTCTTATTTCTGAATGACCTTTATATGGGTATTATGTACTGAATTTCTGATTATTAGTGTTGTCTACTCAAGATGAAAATAAATCTCCCAAGGAAGGGCAACTTTAAAAGTGCAAAAACACAAGTCATGGAATAAGTGAAAAACATATATAAGATGTAAATTGTAGTATTTCTGAAGGGTCTTGTTTTAAAAATTGACAAAAAATAGAAATAGTAAATTAAGTATAATTATTTATTCGAATATACAAATATCTTACTCATTAAAATGATATTTACTATTAATTAAAATTTAACTTATTGATCAGCTTTGAACTGAAACGATGATCATAATTACCCTTTGTGTATATTTGATGAACATTATAGAAAGCACTATAAATAACTACCCTACCTTAGGGGCTATGCAGCTCGTACACACTAAGGTTAATGACTCGTCATACTCGCAGGCATTGCACCAAGTCGGACATTCTTCACAGACAAAAGATGATGGGTTGCCATAGAGACCAGCTCCGCAGTCTATTTTGCATGTGCCGTTAAGGAGATACATATCTGGACCACAACTTGATACACATGAGGAGCCCTGATGAACATAAATACATAGATTTCAAAGTCAATTTTCGTGTTTCTGTTGTATCTCATGTATGTACATTTTATCACAAAAGATCTCATGTTATGAAGGCTGTAAGATAACTAGAAGTTCATGTTAAAACTTGATATGACTAATTACACTGTAATACACATAGGTATCCTTACATCAGTCAAGTTTTAATTAAAATTTAAAATACTCTGTCATTAACCCACCCCTCTTGTTTTATATGTAAATGTATTAAGATTACCACAATTAAGATAAAGTAAGAAGGAAAGAGCAGTACTACACAAAAAATACAGCCCCATTCAATTGCTGGGGGGGGGGCAATTTTCCCCCTCTGGCTCAAAAAGCAGGTCGATATGGACCAAAATATGAATTTTCATCCCTCTTTTTCAGATAATTTGACCAATTTCTGCCTAAAATTGGGCAAAATTAAAGTAAATTCGGTGATTTTTGCATGCTATGTCAAGTTCAGATTTAATTGTAGCAAATCACAGGGACGACTTAAGAATTTTGACCCCCCCCCCCCGGCGAGATGACTTGGAAATTTTGCCCCCTCTGGATCAACTGCCTTGGTACGCCACTGATTGTCCATAAGGCCAATTAGAGCCAATTTTGATTTAAATGTCAAATTTGACACTTATTGGGTGCTTTAAATTTTATCACTTGTGGACGATGGTAGACCATCTGCACACTATGCAAAAATAATTTTTCTGATTTATCAAATCACTTTTTGTAACAGCTTAAAAACGGGTAATTAAAATGTTTACGTATAATCCAAGAAATCATGCATAACTAAATAACAAATACTATCTGTTGACGAGAGCAGATGTTTACCGTTTACGCACTAATGACTTTATTTTTAGAATTTGGTAGGTTTTTATAAACAGGAGGCAAGTAAAAAAATGTGTTTCTTTTCTACTTGATGGGCAAATTCAATAACAAGCATTCATAGATAATTAACAATCTGTAACATAAAAACCAAAAATTTAATTTTGCAGCAAAAGATATCCATGATTGAGAAATGAACAGCCACCTAGTTTTGTAGAAATCAATTTTTCATATATTGAATGTGTTTTCTATACCAGACTATTGTCAAGAAAAAAACTGTGACAAAAATTGTGGCTATGGAAGCTGATATTTCTTGTGAAATTCATTAAATTGTTCATAAAAATAGCTGTACTGCATACAATATGTATGTGAGAATACTAAGAGTTTCGTAATCTATTATTCCATGACAGTGCACAATAATTATTTTATAAAACTATTAGCTACTATTTACATCTGGTTTTAAAATCTCTATTAGTATTAGTCCCATGACAGTACACTATATTTAATTTGCAAAACTATTTAAATCTTATTTTTAATTCCATGACAGTGCAATATAATTTATGAAACTATTTACATCTTGTTTCTTGCCTATGAAAGTTCCATGACAGTACACTATAATTAATTTACAACTATTTACTTCTTTTGTAATCTATATAATTTCATGACAGTGCACTATAATTACTTGACAAAATTTCTATCATCAAACAGAAATCGTTAAAAAGCAGTGACAGACAACCATATGTTCTCATGCTCCTATTTTACATCCGAAAGTGCGAAAAACGGAAGTTTATCGATCGTGTGGAGTGTCACAGTTTGCATGTCGCAGTTTGCATACCGCTCTCACATGACTGACTGAATGCTTTGAAATTGAGCCGGGGGAGTGCGTGGGAAATATCCCTATTACGTTGGCCATTTCCACATGACTGCTTGGTGATCATAACATAAACAGAGTGTTTAATGGTACATGGGTGTACTTCATTCACAGGGTGACAGTGTTCAACTACCCCAATAAATCCTTGACGAGGTCTGTGACGCCGATGCTGAGACTATTCCCGCCGGGGGAGGGAACCTTTTTTTTCGGGTAGGGATGTGCGGCCCTGATTTCTGAACTTGGGGACTTGCGAACTGATTTTGTCTAGAAACTAGGGGCTTGGGAACTGCAGTTTCAAGAAATCAGGCTTGGGAGCTGAAATTTGGCTAAAATTTAGCTTCTGAGGCAAATATATTCCCAAAAGGGAAAAGGGACCTTAAGAACTGGATTATGCTTCAACTGGGTGTTTTAGTAACTGCTGGAAAGACACAAAATGATGGTCTTAAGGGCTGTACATACCTGTACCACTTTCCAATGTCAGTGCCCCCAGGGAATTTTGGACATGATCTTGAAAGCTATGGCTCCAATTATCCTTTAAGAACTTTTTATAAAATATATAGTGCAAGTAAAGCTTCTGGTGGGGTAGGGTAGGGTAGGGTGGATGACTGACATAGTAAAGAGGTGTGTCCTTAACGCCCGCATTTCATGCCTCTCCAGCAGTTCCTAAGAGCTCCAGTTGAAACAAAATTTAGTTCTTAAAGGTGCTTGTTGTGATTCTAGCAATTTGTTTTGTTTACGGTTCAATAGATAGCCTTGAGAAAAGATTATTTAAAAAAATGCAATTGATCTTGATCTTGCGTTTTTGTGTTATGAGCAAATTTTTGTATCAGTGTCCCATAGGCCAATGTGTTGTAATTTCTGTCTGTTTACAGACAGCAAATACACCTTCAATTTCTTCTAGAATCGAATCTGCTCACAAGATTAGGCACACATACTCAACTTAGGCCAACAATTTAGATGATGTTAAAATAAGTTGGGAGAGAAGGCTGTGGATCACAAAATGCCCCTTTAGGGGCCCCTTTTGGGAAAATTTTGCCTTAGAGTCAGCTAAATCTTGCATGAAATTTAGTTTAAAAGCCTGCAAAATTCTCAAAATTTCAATTGCTAAGAGATTGAGAGACTGAAGTAAAAAGAGGGACCAAACATTCCTGCCTGAAAAAAAAGTTGAGTACCCCCAGGATCTAGAGCAAAGCATGTACTTCACAATACACTATAGGACACTGCTTTAAATTTAAACCACCCTCTATACTTCACTCTATTGTGCTTCAGCTGTTCATTCATACACATAGGTGTGTTTGACATCAATTAGAGTTATGTCACTAGTCTTGGCTAGTATCATGCCTTGTTACATCATTCAGTGTGGGAATTTGAGTGAAATGCAATTTTGCCTGAGAGGCCTAGCTTCTCTATTGACTTTCCCTGCATGTTCAAATTTCATTGTCAACATGTATTCGATTGCAAAAATGAAAGTTGCATTATCATTTGTGCATTTCTGTTTTGAAATCGCATCATGATGTACATCACCGATGAGTATTATTTACTAATATACTACAGGAAGTAGTTGCCAAACTCAATCATCCATTGGACCAAATTGTTTACTAATGATATTGCATTATGCAGAAAATGTAATTCTAAACATCTGTGCTAGACTGCTAGTACAATTTTCACATAGGATAGTGCACTTTCCACATGGGAAAATGTTTCACCCTGACAGACATATTAGTCATGTGACTAATCATTTCTGAGTCACATGACTACTTTAAGACACAAGCTCAATGTTACCTAACATGGTAGCCATTAAAAGTCATTCAACACACAGACCGTATGAAGAGTAGTAGTAGAAGTAAATCCAAAGTTTTAAATCAGGTTTTGTCCCTGTGGTGGCCGGATCCCGGGGGGGTATTCTGGTCATGTAACCACCCGCGTTACAAAAAACGTGAGACCTGGGCAGGTCTTGAGACTTGCAATATAGGGTATCAAATTCAACCTATGTCTCTGTCAGTCTCACATAGTATCAAATTTTACTTTTCACTTTCAGGTAGAGTATAAAATCAGCATACATGAATCTGTGTTAGAATGATCATTTTTGTGTTGATATCATGCTCAAAACAGAATAAAAAGTCCATAAAAGTAGCTCAAAATTGAGTGTAAAATCCCAGGTTAAAATTCCAATGGTAATATTGCTTGGCCCCAGGTCTCGGATAGGGTGTCTATTTGAATAAGTCATTCATTCGTTTCTTGTCTCATATAGGGTCACCGCCTAACCCTTGTAACTCGGGTGGTTACCTGGGCTTGTGTACAGGTTACCCCCCAACTCCCCTGTCCGGGGGCCAGATTCACCTCACACTCACAGCAACCGCCCTTACTCTCTCCTTCCACTTCACCCGATTCAATGCATCCTCCATCCTCAACCCAACTCTCCTACTCTCCTCCTCCACTTGCTTCTTCCAAGTCTTCTTTGGACGTCCCCTCCTCCTCAAACGTCCCACCTCAAACTCAAAACATGCCGCCTGTCATCCTTCCTCAGCACATGGCATGCCCATACCAATGTACACTATTTGCCTTCACCAAACGGTCCATCACTTCTTCCACACCCAACATCTGCATCAAGTCCTCATTTGAAAAAAAATATATTCCATAAAGCACTTTTGATAAGATCATCAACAAATTGCTAGGATTTCAAGATATCAAGTTAGAAATGAATGGAATACATTGTGAACTTGCATTGAACCATACCACTGTGAAATAATTAAGTTAAACCCTTTTGTCTTCCAGTACAGTTGTCTCATTATTAAAAATTTTTGTCATGGAAGATGAAAATAAATATTATTTAACACCTTAAAGCACTCCATGTTTTCTACTTGATATAGAGCTGACACTTACAACCAGGTTTTGTGGGAAATAAACTTGTGGTTTTGATGACAGACACAATAAAGCATACCACAATCTTAATAGCTTATTTTGCTATTTATAGTTACCCATAAAAACACACGCTTATGATCTATATCTTTGGAAAAAATGAATTCAAGCCTACAATATTGGGACGACCCAATGCAATGATTGAGAAAAAAATGCAGTCTTTCTATGGTACAAATATCAAAACAATATTTCCGGTTCAATCGAGGGTATGGGGGGTCCTTAAAGAGAATTTAACACGATCTTTAAAATCTAACAAAATAGAATAAAATCTTCAGAGAATGATCTTTCCAGGCAAATTTCCTTACGGTGGGGGGGGGGGGGGTGGATTTTATGTTTCAATTCTTATGGCACTATTTTTAAAATGGGAGCCCGAAGAAATCATGCTAGAATAGCAGGTTGATTCATGTATCAATACGCTTTTCAGTTTTTAAAACAACTAGATTAAGGTTATTTAATAAACACGTAAGTACGGCCATACATATTGTTACTGCCAAATCACTACACACCACATTGATCATGCACGTTAATGAAAGTAGAAACCATGGTTACCTTAAGTCTCTGTTGCCTTGAAAAGGGAGTGTATAGAAAGCATTTGAATGCTGAAAGTGTAATGCTTCATGCAACTAATGCGATTTGAACCAATTCATGCTTCCCTGTCGGCCATCATTTCAGAATTCATATTTAACACACAAAAACCAAAAATAGCACCAAAAGTTTATGCCCAGTTCTAACATTTTCCCCCCTACACATCGACTAACCTAAATGAAGAGAATTCGAAGAAAGTTAACTTACCTTGAGGTACAATCCTTGTTCACACTGTGTGCAGTTATTATGAGTTTCCCCATCAGCACATCGAGAACATTGGGTTTTATCACATGGCTCAATCACTGCGAGGTGGGTGTTGCAAACTCATGAATGCGGCAATTGTTATACATTCATTGCCCTGTAAGATGAGAATTAACACAAAAGAGTAAGTCACTCCGTGGGCAAAAACAAATGCTTGATGCAGGGCCGTATGCAGGATTTTTTTTTTGGGGGGGTGCGGACTTCAAAAAAGTGGACCTTTTTCGAAAAAAATGGGAACTTTTTGGTAAAAGTGGACCTAACCCCCCTAAAATGGTCCTTTTTTAGACTTGTGAACATTTTCACCAAAAAGTGGACTTGTGCAAAACTTTTGCTAATTGTGGACCTTTTGTTATCAAAAAATCAGCAACAAGTGGACCTCTTAACCTTTTTGTGATTTTTTTTTTTTTGGGGTGCGACTGCACTACCCCCCCTTGGCCACTTGGTTTAGGAGGTAAGGTGATTTATTCACATTTTATAGAAAATTTGCAAATGAGCTTATTAGTGTCCAAAAGTATACAGAACATAATCTCAACATGAACTGCCACCCTGCCAATTGGAAGTTCAGTAACTATGCAGTTTAGATGGTAGAGTGGATTAATGAATTTTCTTCCACCTGTGTACAGATCGATCTATCCAGACAGACAGACAGGCATCTGTATGATCACATAGGCCCTCCACAACATTGGGTTGTGTGTGTGTGTGGGGGGGGGGGCAAAATGCCAAATAGCTTCAATTTAAAATAACATCTGAGATTCAACTTTTTCAAAACAATTGAGCTGTTATCATATAAAGGAGTAATAGAAAGTATATCACTCCGGTCACCCCAATTTCTTGGGGACCCCTTCCAAAGAACATGACAGCCCTAATTCAGGTCACATTTTTGGGAGGTGTCATAAAATTAGGCTGTTATCATATGGGAGGTCATAAAAGATCCAATTCTGGCCATTCCAAATAATTGGGGACCTCGTTCTAGAATGACCGCTCCAGGATTCAGGTCACAATTTTCGGCAATTTGGTTCAAGAATCGTGTCACCTTTTTGTTTTAGATTTAAAACCCCAAATTATAATTTTTTATAAAAGTCAAATGGTTCTCATTTGAGTTGCTATTTATGTCAAATCCATCTATCTATATAGATGACAATTCTTCTACCTGGAAAAGGAACATAAATATTGGCCACAGAACTTCAGAATAATCTAGAATCAGAAGATTCCCCAGAAATAAATTACATCTATCTATAGATGACAATTCCTCTATCTGGAAAAGGAACATAAATATTGGCCACAGAACTTCAGAATAATCTATAATCAAAGATTCCCCAGAAACAATCTAACCGCTTCTGCTAATTACCCTATTTTTGGACCTGCCGGTTTGGCACACATACCATGATATTTGGTAGTTCCACTTTAAAAAAAACTGGCACATTTGGAAAATAATGCACCCTCATTTGCAGTATAAGAGTCCATAGGATACTGTGGGTAATAAAATGCTGAATCTGGAATTTTATTACAAAGTTGCAATTTTCTACATAAAGGACATCAATTTGATCTTGGTTACTTCACATAGTGATTAGTGTGTGGACTAACATCATGTATACATAAAATACATGATTTGTTCGAAAACTGAGGGTGCCCTGTTTGGGAATTGCTGAATCAGCCTTTAAAGCCTTCCATGATTGAAGTTTAATAAAACAATCAAATCTCAGTCATAATCAATCACACTTTTGCCATTTCAAAATTGCTGACTTTTAATACAACATAGCTAATTTGTTGTATGTAAATCTAGGAACATCAAAGCAAATTTTAATTAAAAGCGTCAATAATGCTAATTAATATTGTCAGCTGGAAAAAAAACACAGCTGCTGGTTGTACGAGTGATTTTTAACCAAATTCAGATGAAATTAATTAGAGAATCACAACTACAGGAAATATAGGAAAATCACAGATGTTGCAATTATCTGGAATTTCACCCGTTTCACAACCACAACACAACATTACATGAAAAACTGTTTTCACACCTTAAAAATCCCTCAGTTTGGAGTAATATTGACCCTTTGACCTTCAATACCCCTGGCCAATATGGCCAAGGGCCAAGGGGTAACAAACCAAAACAGCACTTGTCACATGCAAATCTGGGAATATCAAAACCAATTTAAAGGCTAACTTTAAAAGTGTCAAGACTATTCTGATTAAATCATTCTTGAAAAAAATTGATGGCTTATAGGCTGATCCTTATCAAGTAAAATTGGTAGGCACATCACAGATACAGGACATTTATGAATCACATTCTGTTGCATTATCAGAATTGTCTTATCACGTTCAATATGACTGTAACACTTGGTACCATTTACATGCATACATGGTAACACAGGGATAGCATAATGACTCTGCCAGCATGCCATACAAAATGAACATGATTGTATTAGCCTTGTTTGGGAGATTTGATAGTTTAATGTTCAATAAGGATATACTTAAAAATTGAAGGACCTTAGTATGGTGACTCAAATTTGGAAGTGTTAGAGATGTGTAACCAGCTATTCACCTAAACTGGGGTCTTTACCAAAGTTTCTTATGTAGTAATAAGTTTGAGTGAAAACGCCTAAAACAGGAGCATTAGTGGACTTGCATTTTGGAGTTATAACAGAATAAAATTTAACACACATTTTAATTTAAATACCAAGGTGTCTCAAACTTGCAATGACGGTGTTTACAGTTTTCAAATGAGAAAAAAATATAATGGAATTCTGTGAAGTTTAGTGAAA
Source organism: Ophioderma brevispina (assembly GCA_023653785.1). Classification (NCBI taxonomy): domain Eukaryota; kingdom Metazoa; phylum Echinodermata; class Ophiuroidea; order Amphilepidida; family Ophiodermatidae; genus Ophioderma; species Ophioderma brevispina. The sequence goes on from JAMKCH010062363.1 coordinate 43,177, forward strand.
ATAGGGTCAGTCAGTGAGAAATGGATCAAAGTGTTCTTTAAACGATAGTTTAAACAGGGAGTCACTGGGTGACACCAAATAAATAAGGGTCTTAGTGCATGAAGCAATTGAAAAAAAAAAATGTCGCCCTACAATCACTGTGACCCATTTTCAGAGAGTACCCCTAGCTCACCCTATTACAACTTGTCAGGTCCATTCCTAATACTCATAAAGCTGAGGATAATAACACATAATGTGTTAATTTAAAATGAAAATATAAAAAAAAACACACATTTACAGTTTTTCTGTGGCTACTGGTTAAAACAGTACAAAGACATAGCATGGTCTCGGGCAGGAGGAAGTGGTTTTTCCAATAAAAATAGGTCCTTTGAAATTGTAAACACTTTTTCTCTTTCTTCTAATGCACTTGTCAATTCAAATCCCGGCTGGGGGTCCCGGGCTAGCGGGGGACGTAGCCGGGAATGTACATTTTGCTGTCGTGACACCCCGCCTTTGTCCCGATAATGTAGCACGAAATCCCGGGTAGCGGGTTACATGTTTTGTACATCCCCCGCTGATGTCCCGGCCCCTACGAGCCGGGCTTCGGTGTGACATTCCCCGTATATTCTCGGGCTCGGCCAATGGGGGCGGGGCCTGTTTTAAAACTCTGTACAATCACGGCTCGGTCCCGGTTATGCGAAAACAGGGTCTAGCTATATCAAAATCATACTACATTTTTTTTGGATTGCCGGAGTGTAGGAACCAAGCCGAACATTTCACCACATCGGAGTTTAATGTTTGAGAAACACAAACCTCATTTAGTTTTTTTTTTTTTTTTTTTTTTTGTTTTGGTGGTTTGTTAAAAAAAAATCCAAATATCCACGACGATATCCGACCACTAAACATTGCAGAGTAATATCTAAAAACCTGCATCATATTGCCAACGGCAACGTCAGCCAAACTACAAGATCATCATGGTGAATTGGTGATTGTCTTTTGTCGGCCTACTCTGTGATGTGACTTTACTGACATTACTACAGAGCCGGGACAGGCTGATCCCGATAAATTGAAAATTTGAATGGGATAATAAACACTGCCAAAAACAAGTTCGGAAATCGCGAGTACAGGTAATTTGATTTATAACGGAACATGCGCAGTTCGCGAAGTCTTTTGAGCAACAGAAGGTATGTCATGAGCATTTATTTTGTTCCCATTTTTTTAATTTTTTTAATTTTTCATTTTCCTATTAAAATGCCCGTGGTTTGATGCAATGAAATGAAAAATTCCTGGCCATTAGCAAGAAAATATCAACTAGCTTTCACTACCTACTGGTGATTTATGAATTAAATGAACCAGTCAAACTTATAGTTATTTCTTGTGATTCAGTTGATATAATTTTTTACATTTGCCTGTTGATTTTGATGTTTTCTGGCGATTTTACGTTGAAAATATGATCCTAGGATTAGTTAATATCTCGACCGTGCCGACGACGTGCGTGTTTGCTACTAGTATAGCTTCGCCTTACACGAATGAAGAAATCGGACTGCAATGGGAGCTATAAAATGGTGAAATACTACAGATTTGACGGGAGATACTTGCTCACTGATAGCCTGGTTTTATATGGTGTGACACATGGCATGCGTTAAAGTCGCCGTTTATGTCCCGGCGGAGCCGGGAAAATTTTTTGTACCTCCCGGCTTAAGTACCGGCTATCATCAATGATTGTCCCGGCAGGGCGGGGACAAGCTAACGTATCATTCCCGGCCAAGTCCCGGCTAACATCCCGGCTTGCGGGGCAATACTTTTTTGTACATGCCCGGCTATGTCCCGGCATATACCCCGCTATGTCCCGGGACCCCCAGGGCCGGGATTGAAATTGACAAGTGCATAACTATCTTCAGTTGATAAAATTAAGTAGTAATATTCATAGGAAACATGATTCACCTAAAGAGTACACTTTGCAGGAACATCAGCAGGAACACATGCTTCATGTGGTCCTCGATGCTAACCAGCAGGAAGAAGGATATGGAACTCTGCCAAGCAAAAGTACAACAAACTTTTTACTAGACCTGTCTCAAGTTCAGATATGATATGTCTCAGACCTCATGGGGTGCACAATTTCATATCAAGGACACATGGAAGTTTGCTGAGAAAGAGAAGATTTTGCCCTGCTGAGGAGGAGGGGGAAAAATTCCCCATCCAAATATCATTGTATACTTAAAATTGGAAATAAAAAGAAAAGTTTCTTGCCAAAGGTGGCACATCAAAAATTGTCTCCTTTAAGGGAAAAGAATTCTACCTGACCCAAACTGCCATGACCCACACCCCTTGATGTTGGATGGTGTCCCTTAGACTGGGGGGGGGGGGGCAGGGGCACTCAAAATTTGGAGGTGATGGGGATGATCGGCCAGTGACTAAAAAAACTTGGGGTCATATGGTCCACATTTTACCTCAAAAGAAGGGGTCTTTCAGTGAGAATATCAAAATAGGGGGTTAATCGTGAGAAATAGAACAATTACATGCAAAATACTTCCCTTTTTTGTACATTTCAGAGATCAAAATTATAAATTTATAAACAGGTCAAATTTTAAGAAAGTTTTACAATTGTGCAGAAATTTTATCAAAAGCTGGTCCTTCATTGAGTGATTTGTAAAATGAGTTTCAATTAGAAAGATAATTGGGTCAATGGATGACAGCAAACAAAAAAGGGACAATGGGTAAGAATGGACTTAAAAAAAATGGGGTTAAAATTTTTAAATGGGAGGGGGGGGGCAATGTCCACCCCCATGGCCCTTAGGATCTTGAAAATTACAATTTATTATACTTCCTTGAGAAAATATGGTGGTTTACACGCTGTGCATTCCTCTGGTCCATTCCTACAGTCTAAGCACTGCGCTGCACAAGACATACAATTATTCTCGTCTTTAAGGTAATATCCCAGCCCACATGACTTCACGCATACTCCAGTAGCACCTATAAAAAACAATCAAAAGACATGTTGGCTGTTACAACTTAGCTATCATAACAACCTGAATTGCAAATGTATCCATATTAAGATATCGCCAGAAATTTCCATCACGTAGCAGGACCCAAAGTTTTTTTTCACACTAGGACAAATCTGAGACATAATAACCTGAAGCAAACTGTCTATTTGCAATGGAGTCGGATAACATGTAAGAAATCCCCAGTCAGTCCTTACCGATCACATCCCCATACCCCCCTATTTTTACAAAACCTGGTTATTACCCCCTATACAACACCGGAAGCAGATTGTTAAAACAGTCTTTCCAGTATCAAATTGAAAACTAGATCCCACAATTGAGCCTTATGCTTCAACAATACTGTCCTACTTACCTTACTGCTTTAGTTTATGTTGAATAATTAATAACTGGCAAAGTCATTGTTATTTCACACCCAATGATAAATCTAGCTCACCCTTTTGCATAAAGCAATTGCATGTACTTAATTATTGTTTCCTTAAGACCCATCTACCCATCAATCAACAAGGATGAACAGATGGTTTTGAGTTTATCTAGTCACTATTACCATGCACGTGTGACGTCTAATCACAGGTTTGAGCATGGCCTTTGCCAGGGTTATTGGTAACAAGTATCAGCATTCTATTGAATTTCAAGATCCATTCACACTTCGCACCCTTCAGAAAAGGTCATGTAATTAGCCTACATTTACTGTAAATGTTTACCATTTCATAACAATATGACCGACGTTTGTAAATTTTTGTCCTTTTTCCTAACTAATTAAATAAGTTAACATAATAGTAACAATTGTTAAAAGAGACCCCACCATTTCAAATGATTTAGATTTTTTTTGCAAAGTATAGACGCAATCTTCTCGATTTGTCAAAAAAGAAGGAATCTTGTAATTCGAATAATTAATTCCGGGATTCCTGATTCTAATTCAACAGCTACGGACCAGGTTTCTCAATATGAAATAGCGCAAGGTCTATGACTCATCTATTAGCGTCAGTTCACGCAAGTTGAGATGGTCATTTTTTGCCAGATGGAATAATGGAGGTCAAAGAGAGAAATTTTTGCATTTCCATACCACTGTTGAATGACAAAATACTGCTTCTTTATGACCAATACACATTTTCGCATTGCCATTCATTATATTTACTTTGAACAAATTAATGCCAACACCACTTTGCCAAAATCCTCAGGAATTTGAAAAATGGGGGGGCTCTTCAAACAAGTGCTAAATTAGTGCTTATTAAAAGGAAAGAAATGTGCTGAAAATCTGCCTCTGTAGTTAATTGTCCCAGACTCGGATGTATGAACGGTATTCCGTCACTGATACTAGTCAAAACTGGTGAAGGTCCATGTCACGTTTATCACCCATTGAAAGCAACCCCATGGAGTCAAGGTTACAACCAACTCATTCAGATCTACTCCTAACTATCAGAATGATGTAACATGACATTTTCCTTTTCATCAAAACTGACTCTTATTCCCCTGATTGGCTACCTTTTTATTAGTAAGAAAATTTACATTGACATTAAATTATATTCCACACGAATCTGGCGATTGTATACCATCCAATGCAACAAAAGATTGTTGGACTCCATCACATGGCAATCGCCGGCTGGGGGCATAGTGTGCCCCCTCTGACCATTTTTTGAGGGGAAATCAGAAATAAAACACTGATATTGTTAATCTACCCTTTTTCGGATTCTTTTTTGCCCTGCCGACTGGGAATTTTGTCTTGTGCGGGACATTGTTGGCACCCACTGGGAAATTGCCACCCCTCAAAACCACCGCTGGCTTACGTGCTGCTTCCACACTTCACTTTGGGGCATTTTTAACGTTTGCATTTATTGGTCTTGAATTTTTGGAGGCAATTGACCAAGTTTGGCCTACTTATGGGGCCCAATTAATGTAAAATTGGGCTTGTGTGTGCTTCAAGCTTCTTTGATCATGTTGAAGCATTTGCTAAACATCGACTGCGAGTAGATTATTGGGACAACTTGTGAATTTTGATCCCACTCGGGCAATTGTCTCACATTCCTCTGAAAACTGCATAACAAAATGTGTAAGATTGTCACAAATCTTAAGAAATAACTTCTTTATAAATTAATGATATCAATTCTGATCAATTAATCCCACCCATGTTTTGTTACAAAAGAGAAGAACTATTATGTAGAATGAGTGGCTGTTTTGATTGAGTAGGCCTATATTGATTTTTAACCACACTACATTAGCTTGCAGTATTGACTATTATGGAATATTGAATTAACTATTATCGGTAATGTGCTAGAAATCTGAAGAAGCAGAAAATATAGGTCGAAGCAAATATATTGGTTACATTTCAAATGTAGGTCGCATATACACCTGCCAGAAGGGGCAACCTTTCAAAGGGTCCATGACTGGTTCAGTTTGAATATGGACCCTCAAAATTTACATAAGTGTGTCATATGGGTGGGTCCAAAATTATTGAATTTAGCATTTGGGTCAGAAATTCTGTCAAAATTGCCCTATTGGACCCCAAGATTTCAGACCTCACCGCTATAACCACCCAGCCTGAAAACTGCCAATGGGCATATAAATGCCAATATGGATTGTTAATGCTACAGACAGAACTACACACACGTACACTGTATAATTCTTTTTTGTTTATGATTAACGGAAATGGCTAATATTTTGGTTTGTATTGAAGTGTTGTTTAATTACAGGTGATTGACCTTGGAATGATTGCATCAGCCAACTCCCATGCATGGCAGGTTAACTGACTTCTTCATTTAATTCAACCATTGTCTCCCTTAAGGACACTTCCTATGTCACACTATTAGCCAATGAAAGTTGGCTCAAATACTGTATAAGTGGAAATTTTCGCGAGGTTTTTATTTTCGCGAATTTCACGAGTGAACATAAAAATGCGAAAATAAAAACTCGCGAAAATAACTTTTTCCAATAGATTTGTATTGCGTTGATGTCAATACCGTCAAATTAAATTCTTGAGCATTTGGCAAACTGTTAAAATCACGAAAATATCTGTACGCGAAAATTTCCACTTATACAGTATTCACATCTCATACTGTTGGATTTGGGATGAGGTGACTACTTCATTATTCATTAGTTGAGATAAGATTATTATTTTAATGGTTGTTGGAAATGTAAGACAATTTCTGGAGAATTCATGTGTACAACATTTTAGTTTGATTGTGTAACAACCAGATCATCAGTAAACACATTTATTTTGACTATTTGGGAAAAAAGTAAAAAAAAAAAAAAATAAAAAAGATTGCTAATGTAGGCCTATTGCAAATTAAAGTTTAACAAGGGGGACATATTAACAATACTATTAACAATATATATTCTGCCCACTTCAAATAAAAAGCTGACAAAATGGGTAGGATTGGCATTTTGAGTGGCAAATAATTTTAATATTTCTTCAAATTGTTAAAAAAGAGTAAAATTTTCAACTAAATAATAATTAGTAAAAAAGAAAGGCTGGAGTGGGTATGCAACCAGGAACTAGGAATTAACTTTCAGTGGCCTTGACGATGTACTTAGGTTATTGATAAACCTATGCTACAAAAGAAACTGTTTAGCTATCACTTAACATTCTTATTGTGATCATGAATGGTAACATGCGGCCTTTGTTTGTCAGTGTTGTACAATCATATTCATAAACTTGCACCGTCATGACTGTTATTATGCACAGCTTATACCTGACCTGTTTAATCCTAGAGATATTTGTACTTTTAAACACAAAAATTAATCAGATATTATTCAAAATGGTGTTAAGATATTCAGCATTATGCAATAAAAGATAATAAGATAATAATTTCAACATTTTTATGTTACAAAAATAATTGTTACTTACAATAATGTATAAAATTTGGCACATATCTAACATGAACACGCCTA
>JAMKCH010062374.1:0-48816 GCA_023653785.1 Ophioderma brevispina
GATGGAGACAAGATAGGTGGTGGCCCAGATTAGCATATCTGGCGTTAGTGTTGGGGCCCGGGGGTTCTTGGGTTTTGTTCGTGACCCATACTCGTTCCCAAAAAAGCGGGACTAGCTGCAAATGCGGGCTACCACTAGGGGTAATCAATTCCAATAATCGAGTTCTAGTCCTGCTAGAGGTATCAAATTCACGGTAAGATTGTGACTGCTCATTGAAAAACAGGTAAAAGTTACTTTAACAGGTCCGTAAAATAACCCTGCAGTGTGTCAATTTTCTTCCAGTAGTACAAGTACTATTTTCTCATATATTGGTTCTTCAAAAGGTATATTTTTTATTCACTATTGCGCGGTACCGCTAGGTGTATAATTTTACTGCAAATTGGTCCCGTTAGGGGTATATTTTCACCGAAAACGGGTATATTTTAACTGAATACTGCTCCCATTAGGGGTATATTTTCACTGAAAAATGCCCGTTAGGGGGTTCACTTTCAGACACCCCTGGAACGCGTCATGGGTACCCAACAAATCTTTGATACCCCCCCCCCCCCGGGGGTGGAAGGTCCCAGCTCAATCCTCAGCCTTGCTAACATGTTGCAGTTGAAAATCAGTACTAATTCTTATTTAGTTGTATTAACCTGTGGTCTCCTATGCTACTACGTCCTGAGATAAGCTAGGCAATATTTTTGTAATTATAAAAATACCTACCCATGACACCTTTGTATTTTGCTACTGCAACCTTTGACCTTGCAGATGAAGTGGCTCCACATCAGGAGCACTCTTTGTAAGTAAAAGAAAGAACAATCTAAATTGCAATAGGTATATATTTTACTAACAGTCGTTTATTTGTGTCATTTTCATTAAACTTTTTTGAATGACTCACACTCAATACCGCCAAGATGGGGGGGGGGTTATGGTATTCTATAAACCCAGCACAAGCTGTCCCTGAATCAAAATCAAATTAGTGAATAAATAAGGGATGCACGTTTCCATTTCCCTTGATATTTAATTGTGCATATCCCAAGAACTTTACACAATTATAGCATTAATTTTCAGAATTCCCATGATTTTTTGCCAGGATAATCCCAAGAAAAACCATACAGCATATCATCGATTAAATCTCACTTCACCCAGTTTTTACAGAGGTATTTATTTACACATACACAAGTGCATTTATCCATAGTTTTAACGGATATAGGTGCATGTCATTTTTACTTGCTATTTTGTTTAAGTTTTCACAGACCACACGCCGGCATTATCACGGCCCCCAAAACCCAATCTAGTGTTGCAACAGAAATTTCTGTTGGAGGCAGCAACAGAAGGCAAAATAACATGACCAAATTATTACCTTTTTTACCTTGCATACCATTGCAAACAAAAATGCTGCAACCCGCACCACCCTTTTGAATGTTCAACGTAGCCCAAATGGCGTAGTTATCACAGCCAACTTCTGGGGAAAAAAAGCTGTCAAAATTTACTGCTGGCAGTTTTCTGGAATTATTCTGGAATTTTATTCCAGGAGATTTTGGAATTTCTAGCTTAATTTTACAATGGGTGCAGTGTTGGCCACACTTTAGTGTCGTCTTTCCACCTGAGGGTGCCATGGAACTTTGTACAGGGGTCAAATGTCAAAGTGATGATATTGTGGTAAAATATCTCACCAATGCATTCCTTTAGTCATAAGGATTCAGAAAAGGTATAGTTTGCCCTACGTGGGATGGTTCGTTCAAGAGTTATTAACAAAAAGGTCAAAGGTCATATTTTTGCGTACAGGTGTCAAAAATGCAAAATATGCATGGATTTGAATGAAAATGGTCTCAAATTAATCCCTTTACCAAACCATTTCATATTAAGAATAGTTTGCCCTGTCAAGGATCTCTCGTTACCATGGTAACACTTGAATGTAAATCTATGTCCATTGAACTCTATTGAGTCAGGCCAAATTAGGGTGTTACCATGGTAAGAAGTAATCCTGGATATTGCAAACTATTCTTAATATGAATCGGATTGGTGGAAGCATTAATTTGAGACCATATGCATTGAAATCCATGCATTTTTTGCATTTTTGACCCCTGTAGGCCAAAATATTGACCTTTGACCTTTTTGTTAATAACTCCTGAACGATCCATCCCAGATAGGGCAAACTATACCTTTTCTGAATCCTTATGACTGAAGGAATACATTGGTGAGGGTTAATGCAACAATATCATCAATTTGACATTTTACTCCTGTACAAACTTCAATGGCGTCCTCAGGTGGAAATATGACACTGACAATTTCACCAGTTGGAAGTGATTCTTTGTGATGTCCTTAAACCCAGGTGTGGCAGCCAAGCCTCATTCATTATAGCAATTCACTAAAAATGTCAAAAGAAATTACAGCAATACAGAGTGCAAACCACAAACCAATTTGATGTGGGTCTGTCATGGGTGTTCCCATGACCTACAGAGTGGTCCAAAAAAAGGTTTACACTTTTTCATTTGCAAATTTCTCAAAAGTGGTAGACATATCAAAATAGTTTGAAGGTATTTATTAACTACAATATCTTGTTGGAACCTGGTGAAAACGGCGTTGAAAACAAAGTTGAAATGACAAAATGGCCGCCATCTAGAGAAAAAAGGTCAAAAACCACTTTGCACACACGTAAGTCTATGGCACTCTGTTGGTGGTCACGAATTATATCCAAGATTGATACACACACACATTGAACAATGCACCCCGTCATGGGACTTGGTATTTAATAATAACCACAAAGGTAAGAATTAAGACACATCAAATTATTTAAAGTTTCTCTTATAAATTTAAAAATAAAACGGCTGCAATATTTCTTCTTCATGATCTTGTCCCAAACCATGCAAACTTTGAAAATGTACAAGCAGACTCTACAAGCAGAGTCTCGATCAGTCATGGCAAGAAAAACATTCATGTATCTTTCAATTTAAAATGCTCCCCCATTTGAAATCAACTTAATTATTATGTAAATAGGCATTTGAAGTTCAGTTTCACAGTTGAGATATTCTCTCATTCATTTTCAAACGGTGAACAATCAACACAAACTTGAAGGGCGTTCAGTAGTTTGTGAGCAGACCTCCAGTTCACGCAATGGTATTGATTTCTGTTAATCATAAATGGTTGTCCCATAGACTTACATGTCTATGCAAAGTGGGTATTGACCATTTTTCGCTATATGGCCGCCATTTTGTTATTTGAGCTTTGTTTTGAACGCCGTTTTCACCAAGTTATAACAAGATATTGTACTTAATAAATATCTTTAAAAAAATGTGATATGTCCACCCACTTTTGAGAGATTTGCAGATATAAAAGTGTAAACTTTTTGGACCACACTGTACATATGACCTCGTCCTCCTTCGTTATTACCCTTCCAGTGGAGTTGATTCTTCAACTCCAACGGTTTTGGAATAAGAAAATATTCCTTGACAACATAAAAAAAATCAGAATTTTTCATCAATATTTCGCTTTTACGTGTTAAACCAATGGCGATGTCTGAAATTGGGATTTCTTGACTGCCCTCCCCTGCTTAAACCTATAAAACTGAAAAATCTATTTTGGCCATTAACATGAAGTAGGAGACAACCTTCCCCTGACTATATATAGCCCAATCTGCCAGGTTAGAGTGTATATCATTTTGGGTGGAGTAATTTTTGCTTGTCAATGTTGTTTTATACACATGGATAAACACAATCAAAGATAATGCAAGACCATGCACTGTTTTCACACCCCTTATTGATTGCTTATTGATTTGGGGTGAATGCTACTTGGCATAGCATAATTGATTAATGATCACTGTTTGCATATTATTAGTGTGTTCTTCCTTGCTAATTGCACTAACACTCACCCTAAGCATTAAGCTGTGTTCATGCAACCAGGTGGACGCTGAAGATCAAGAAGTCTTAAGTCTGCAATCCTAAACAATTGAGGTATGTTTTTACTATATATTTACTATGTATCCTTATACTTTATTTGCATGAAGGATATGAATATACTGCAAGGATTTTCAAAGGGCACTCTGCTCACATTGGCTATGCCACTGGTTTTGATGAATAAACTTTGTTGTGTATATACATGATAAGAGTACCATAGAATATCCTACCATGTATTACCCTAAACACCACCAAACAGCAAAAAAAAAACCCCATGCCGAGTGAAATAAAAAGTCCTTAAAAAGGAAAGGGCGAGTCAAGGGAAATATCCATGTAAAAAAAGTTCAATAATTGTTTTTAAAAAAAACTAAAAAATTGACTTTTTTTGCACATACTTAGCCAAGCCCATACTGAACGTAAATATTTTAACAAACACAGAGTGAATGGAGCTTCATATCCTCTTACCTTTACGATTTTTAAGGGAAAATGTACCAATTCAACATATATAGAACATACTACGCCTTATTCGGGAAAACAAGCAACGCTAGACTTACCCACACAAGATTGACCACTGCAGACTCACCAAGCAGAACTGGAAGAAGCAATTCCAGATATTTTGTCATGCCGACGGACGTAAGTTGTACAGGATTCGGCACACGTACCATACCAACGTGAATCAATAACATTTTGTTTTAAAATATTATAAAGCCCTTCCCAAAATGTAAAGCTCCCACGTCCAGCAACATTTCACCTCCACTGACTTCATCTTTATTTCTTAAACATTTTACTTCTGTCACCCAAAGACTTAAATGTTTTCAAAATGTTCATCCACGCCATGCACTATTTCAATTCATATCAAACTTACATTCGTTTATTCATGACATCTTACGGTCATTCCAACCGTAATTGATCGTAAATATCACATTTATAAGAAGTGTTCAATTGCAATCTATCTATACTACTAAAAAATGAGATCAGAGGTCATACGCATTCGAGTAATTGTCAATTACAAAATCAGCTTTTAGCTCTCACAGCCCAACTAAGCACTTGAAATATTGGGCAAAACTTTACAGTTGGGGTATTGGGATGAAGGCCGATCTATCAAGACGAAAACTTTAATATCCTTAAATCGGGGCCATCCCCCTTTAAGCTCCGTTAATCAATGCACTCATAACGAATTAAAGACGATGTTAACAACCCAGCAAATCACTTGTCAATTAAAACTAAAAATATTCCTTGACACATATACTAATTTCATAATTTTCTTCAATATTTCGTTTTACGTGTTAAGCCACTGCGATGTCTAATTTGGGATTTCTGGCCGCACTCCAACGGCTGTTGCTGTTACCCCTCGTATAGTCATGTTTTTTTGTTTTTAAGTGTTACCCCACCCCGTCGTGTTTTTTAATTCCACACCGCTCAAGACGGTAAGCTGTGTGGAAGTGTGATCGCTTTGTTTTCTACTCTTTCGACAACATTAATATCTTTTTGTAGATGTACGTTCATGTTTTCGCTGGCCATCTATGAGCACATATTCCATTGACGGAAAATTGCACAAAATTTCCTAAAACTATAATACATGTAGATTTTATGAGGATATAAACGGCACGAATATTTTTTCTGCCACCACTGCTATTTGAAAAGAAGGTCAAAACCCAAGCGAATGGAGCGGGTAGCCGTAGGGCTACCCTCGCCCAAAATGCATTAAGTCCCGGATGCAGCAAGAGGTCATCACACAAAGATATATGGGCACAAAATGGCCGGGCCAGTGAAACAGCCCGTTTGTAGCGTGATATCCCCGGATTCGGGCCCCTGGTCGAGGGGGGGACCAACCAGCGTTTCCGACTTCTTTCTTCCCCTCTTTCCCTTGTCCTTTCACTCCTCTGGGAGATAGGCTAGAAACGCCATGGGGGGCCTAAGGGCTTAATAAAATTCAGGAAACCTGACATTGGGGATACAAAATGGGATTTTCAATACATTTAGGAAGGACATCAATTTGAGGTTATTCTCAAAATATGTGGACAAGCATTATGTGCCCGCCCAAAAAATAATTGTTAGAAAAACTAAGTGACACTTTGAAACTGAGTGATTCATTACATTTGCCCCAAATGCATGGTTAACCAGGTTTATGACTATGACTAAATTATACATACATTTCAAAAATGAACTATCACCAAAACAAGCAAATTAAAGAACCACTAGCACATTTGAAAAAATATGTGCTCTCATTTTTTTCAAAAATGGATTTTTGACAGGGTGTTGTAAAGCTTTATATACATTAGCCCTCAACATAAATGATAAGACCAAATCAGCATCCTTTTGGATAAACAGAACAATTTATAAATGACTCTTCAACATTTATTAAGCAGATGATGGAATTGCACGCCACCACCGGCGTGATTCCATGACATGACAGCAACATTTTAATATCAATCAGTATGAGTCTATGATTTCATGTAATAGACACATTTTTGAATAAAGTTCTGGCAACAACTTAAAGTTAGCCTACAAATTCGCTGGAGGTCTTTCGCCTCTTAATAATGCCCCTGTCGTTTTGGGAATGTTATTTCAGTAATTTCATCAAATTTTTTCTCAAGAGTATGTCATTGTTGGAGTAAAATTCTCAAGAGTGAAATTGAAAATCTGAAGAGTGAAATCGGTACTAATGGTTGCTGATGAGAACAGAAAGTGAACAGTGACTTCCACTCCTTCAACAATAGTTTCAAAGAGTGAAATGCAAAGTTCAAGGTATTTCACTCTCGATATGGAGTGAGTGAAATTGCTGTTTTGTTATGTATAAAAAATTATATCTCTATTCTTCCAAAACCTAGACTATTCATTTGCGAGCGATAGTGAAGAAGAAATTTCTATTGTGTGGAAACTTAACGTGCCGTGCCACTTTAGAACATATTTAGTGCACTCAACAATGTGAGATGGCGGGGTATTTTGGGCTATGCGCCGGTTATGCACACAATGGCTCTAGGGCGAACATAGTAATGTGTGTAAATCAATGACCATAAAAATCACTGCTTCCAAACTTACGGAGAATAAGATATAATTCTTAATCTTATACCATTTGAATGAAAAATCCCCAAAAAAATAAAATGGCATTAACCATTTGCAAATTTCACTGATTTTTTGATGGTCTTAAAAACTTCTACATTGCGGCCCAATTTTCATTCATTTTACCGCGGCGGAATGTTTTCACTTTTGTCGGAAATGTTGAACGTGAAAATGAAATGATACAGTTTTTTTTTCTTTTCAAATACGAAATTGATCTTTTTTTTGAATATTCCATTTCGATTTTGATGTATCTTTGTGATTTTGGAAGGTTAGACCATTTTGGTTGAAGAGAAAGGGTTCAACACAACAAGGGAAAAATAGGTAGAAATTTTGTACCAGTAACTTGGCAAACACGCACCAAAGCACAATGCAATAACCTTTCCTTTGTGGAAGTGGGTTATATCCCATAAACACAGATTCGATCTGCGTATCTAAGTCCCAAAAAAAGTGCGATGACGTCATCGTTACCAACAATCATATGGGCATGAAATCATTGGCCAGGCCAGCGTCGCCCTCGTGGCTTGCCATCCTGCTCATGGAAATGGTACGCCGGAGGCCCCGGTTTGAATCCTGACCCGGATGTCCATCTCCTTTACGCTTCTATCCCTTTACCCCCCTTCCTCTCTGGAGGACAGTTAGGGTTAGAGACTTTGGCAGGTCTGGAAGGTTGACTTCAACCAGGTGGAGGTTACTTTCAACACAAATGGGGTCTTGAGCGTTGTTCTAACTGCGACACGGCAAAACGCGCTTTGCTGGACCGCTATGGACCCCTTTTTCCGCTATTCAGCCTGTTTCTATTGAAGAGGCACCATAACGGTACTGTGCATGCTCGAATGCACTTACCGCTATCAGGCTTTCGACAGATCCAGCCGGGGTCACAATACATCCCCCGTCCCGAAACTTCCAGATTTCTTTCTCTTGAGGTGTGTTTTACATGTAGGCCTCCCGGGGTAGGCCTAAGTGTCATCATAATTTTATTTATGTTGATTCCCTTCTGATATGAAATAATAGGCCTCTAACTGCGATTGTTTGAACAACGCGCGTAGTGGAAGTCGCATTACCAGCACGGCCTTGGCATCATTTCCTGACCAACACGGCAAATGCCGCTATCGGCTGTTTTTACTGGTGTGAACAATGAGCGGTATGCAACACGGCAAAAACCTTATCAGAGCAGGTTTTGATTTAGCGGTATCGGCGTCGCGCTAAAATACGGGGTAGGGTGTTCTTATTGGAGAGGATACGGATCGACCCGCTGCCGAAGCGGGGAAAAGTCACCCAGTAGAACACGCTCGATTTTCTTGCCTTTCTGGTATATGTAGATGTTTTTTTCATGCCCCCCAAATTTTGGTACAGAAATGGATTTTGTTTAAAAATTAGTCCAGTTTCTTCAATGCAATTTTTCTAAATAACAAATGGCTATTAATTTGGTTTCTGATTTTCATTTCCACCAATTTCTCACCTAATTTCAATTTTTAAAATGACAAATATCAGGAAAGGAAATTACCAAAGTCCATAATTTTGGAATTGAACATCCTACTAATGTGAAACCAAAACAGGGTTGTTGTTGTTTTTTTTTAAATCGATTTAAAAAAAATCAGCCTTTTTTAAATTAACATCCAAATTTTTTGTAAGTTTTCTGCAGCATTCGATCTTTAAAATGAATGTGGTTGATACTAGAAGATGAATGCAGGGTTCTCTACAGGTGAGTCAAAAAAAAACTTCTTGACCTGATTTGGTCCGACCATTTGAATTTTTAAATAACATATATCTAATATGTGGGTATCTGCGGAAAGCTTAGTTCATTATCTTTAATTGCTGCAAAGATCATTCAATCGGTAAGTATAGGCCGAGCTACAGTCTTCGAATCAAGAATCTGCACTGAATAAATAGCTGATTTTCCTTCTTGGCCACGGATTTCTTCGCTGAAACCGCCGTTCATTCATATTGAATGTGGACAGTGCGAAAACCGAACTAACTAAATGGTTGAACCCATTTTTATTTCAAAATTTTGAAAAAACTACAGCGGGACGTCAACATAATTAGAAATTACAAAATTTTATCAAGAAGTTTTTATTTTGTAGGTGATCCAAACGTCATTTTGACGGTTTCCTATAGACTTGCGTGGTTTAAAAAGTGACAACATTAGCTTTTTTGTTTCCAGAATAATGATGGACTCCAAAAAGACAAGATAGAGATAGGAGGAGAAATAACCCTAACCCACGAGTATCACATATAGCTGAAAATATCGGGCACTTGATGAAAGAGGTAAAGTGCCTTAAACTACCCCAGACCAAGTCTAAGTTTAACAATGTTTAGACATGTTTAACAATGTTCAGCTAAAATTTAAAACAAGCATTAGTTGGACCATGCTTTATGAATTGCGTTTATTTTAGCAGGCATTTAAATTGCGATTTAACCAGTGATTAGCCTAAGGTCTCAGGAAATGAGATGATAAACCTACTCCAAATCTTTGTGAGGCATCCATGCAAATAAACAGGGCCAGAAAAAAAGAATACACTACCAGTGACATTCATTAGTGAAACTATGAGTACAGTCACTAATGAATAGCTTCACACCAGTCAACCTGGAATTTTCTTTTCTCTCTGAAAAATCAATAGTACATAAATTATGTCATCACCAATCCAAATATTGAAGCTTTCTGGTCCTTCCTTGTAGACTTGACACAAACCACATCTATTCTATTTGCATTTCCTGGGACCTTTAAGCATCGTTTGAGAATACGGGCCAAAGAGTTTTCTTCATTGAAAATATTCATTTTCATATTTTTTAATTGTTGAATGGTTTTGTTTCTTATATTCTTTCTTTTAGGGGGAAACAAGATAATCTGACATTACATTGGAGCACTACACCCTTGATTACATACCCAAATATCAGTGAAATCTGCTGTGTAAAAGAAACACTGCCATCATGTCACACTCGAATGGACAAGCTGATAAATGCACATACTGCAACAAGTGCTTTTCCTATCCCAGTTTCAGGAAAGCTCATGAGAGGACACATACTGGAGAAAAACCCTACCAGTGTCAATACTGTGAGAAAAGTTTCTGTACATTCAGTTACAAGAATGAGCATGAAAGGATACATACTGGGGAGAAGCCTCACAAATGTCAATATTGTGAAAAAAGTTTCATCGCTGCTAGTAAGAAAACTAAACATGAAATGACACATACAGGAGAAAAACCTCACAAATGTCAATACTGTGAGAAAAGATTCAACCAGGCTAGTAGCAAAACCAAACACGAAAAGATACATACAGGAGAAAAGCCTCACAAATGTCAATACTGTGAGAAAAGATTCAACCAGGCTAGTGGCAAAACCAAACACGAAATGATACATACAGGAGAAAAGCCTCACAAATGTCAATACTGTGAGAAAAGATTCAACCTTTTTTTTTTTTTTTTTTTTTTTTTTTTTTTTTTTTTTTTTTTTTTTTTTTTTTTTTTTTTTTTTTTTTTTTTTTTTTTTTTTTTTTTTTTTTTTTTTTTTTTTTTTTTTGTTCAACACAACTAGTCAGAAACATAGACATGAAATGACACATACTGGGGAGAAACCGCACAAATGTCAATATTGTGAGAAAAGTTTCATTCGTGCTGATGCAAAAGCTAAACATGAAATGACACATACAGGAGAGAAGCCTCACAAATGTCAATATTGTGAGAAAAGGTTCAGCCGGCCTATTAACAGAACCAACCATGAAAAGATACATACACAAGAAAGGCATCACAAATGTCAATATTGTGAGAAAAGTTTCATCACTGCTGGTGACAAAACTAAACATGAAATGATACATACAGGAGAAAAGCCCCACAAATGTAAATATTGTGAGAAAAGATTCAACCAGGCTAGTGGCAAAACCAAACATGAAATGATACATACAGGAGAAAAGCCTCATAAATGTCAATACTGTGAGAAAAGATTCAGCCAAACTGATCACAAAAACATGCATGAATTGACACATACTGGAGAAAAGCCTTACAAATGTCAATTTTGTGATAAAAGATTCAACCAAGCTGGTTACAAAAAAATGCATGAAATGATACATACAGGAGAAAAGCCTCACAAATGTCAATATTGTGAGAAAAGATTCAACCAAGCTGGTAGCAAAACCATGCATGAAATGATACATACAGGAGAAAAGCCTCACAAATGTCAATTCTGTGAGAAAGATCAACCAAGCTGGTAGCAAAACCAAACATGAAAAGACCGCATTCACGAGAAAGGCCATGTCAAAAAAGCATTCGTAAATACTGAAATTTTAATTCCAAAATATTTTGATGTTGGATAGTAGTAGCTGGTAAAAGAGCTAGATATATGTCCTGCTGTATTTTGATGGAAATAAATTTTATTTTCTACCAGGATAATAGGGAATTAGGAGGACCCTTAAATATATTAAATGTACACTGCCAAAGAGGGGACAGAAAATTAAACTATTGTTTAAGAATATCCAAAAAAATTTAAACCCAAAAACAAAATATTCAATGTTTGGGGGTCAAAAATATCCCTTTCTCAAGGAAAAACAAAATTGATATACATTAACAATGTAAGATCGACGTGATAGCCGAGATACAAGGCAAAGGAGTAGACACCAAAACTAAACTGTGCCGGGAACAGTTTGGGGTATTTTGGGATTAGATCTTTTTGAAGTGGCATTTTGACTTCAATGATTTATTTGTCATATTCATTCACCTTTTTATTAAAATTCTTTTGGTTTAGATCCTTTGTGCACTGTGTCTTTTGTTGAACCATTTACTCGTGGTTGTGCTCAAACACATGGCATGTTATTCGCATGTAGTTGTGCTAGGCAAAAGGGGTGAGTTATTCCTGGCTCGCATTTTATTTTTTTCTCATTTTTCCCCTGAGAAACTGTTTTTAAGATTCCAAAAACAATATGGGATTGTGTCTCCTATTTTAAAACCAATTTTGGATGTTATTGTATACAAAAAGGTTTTGATGAAAAAACAGTTTAATTAGAAATTTGTATTGAAACAAATATTCATAGATCATGCAACAATCCCTCAATTTTTCTCATATTGGAATTCATTGCAATTTTTATGTAGATGTTCTGCACTTTTTTTAGCATAAACGTATTGGGTTCACTTGATGAAATGACTTAATAATAAACGCCCAGTAAAAATGTCAGAGGAAAGGATCACAAAATTTGACCATACGGGACATTTGGTCCCAAATAGGTGCGCCAATTAGTGGGCAAAGAATAAGGAGGCAATATAATTGCCTAAGGGACCCCTGTTGGAATGACCTGTGACCATTTCCCATTCTGTGACCCCACATAATAGACCCCTTGTCTTAATGTATACAGGGTGAGTCGGAAAAAAAAAGGAAAACCACAAGACGCCCATATTGTAAAAGTGCATCATCTTAATTGAGCATAGACTAAATGTCATAAGAAGTTCATTTCAAAAAAAGAATGAAAACATTCCCTTATGTACTCAAAATTATGGGCTGTGGAAACACAGCACTTTTTTAAACTCTATCCACCCATGCCGTTAGCCAGGAATTTATTTGGGGGTGTGGATTTTCAGGGGATCTTTTGAAGCATGAAAGAGCGAGAAAGGAGTGCCCACCTTATGGGGCCCCTGCTCGGTGGGGGTGGGGTCCAGGGGGGCAAAGCCCCGGAAAGCTATGATTTTTTATAATTGAAATTAATTTATGGTATAAAAACCTTACTTTTCTGGAAAAAGCCTAGGGCTGGCCTTTGGCAGGCAAAAAAAAAAGTGGAAAACTTCAGCATGATAAAGTTGACCTTTAGCAAGATTGCCATTTGTGGGGGTGGTCATCCCCCCCCCCCTCCCCCCGCCCCCCGGCGGCTACGGCACTGCTTCCACAGACATTTCGGGGACGGCATCTTAAAGCTATGAACAGTGTCCAGGTTTCTTTGTTCCATCTGAACAAGACGTGTTGTCAGTAAGGAGAAGGTTTGAAATTATAACTTAATGAGTCATCAGACGTGTGCGGTTGCCATTGTCTACAAAAACTTTTGGGCAATCGAGTTGTCGGAATTGGCCAAATAACACTCTTGTAAAATGGTTTTTATTGTAATTGTTAAATTATCGTGCAATAACCTCATTCCTTAGTCTTCATTCAAAAGTAATGTCTGTGACCCTGCCCTCTACTTGATCACTTTCAGAGATAAATTCACACCTTACTTACAAAGGAAGAAGTTTCCAATGGAGTAGGGTGTGGTTGGCACATTGAGGGAGTTCAACTCTGGGCCAATTCCTACAATTCGATTGACCAAATTAAGTTCCTGCAAGACACTTCTGTCAATGACGGGATGATGACAAAATACACTGTGTCTGTGATGTTTTAAATCCAAACCTTCTCCTTAACTCGACATCAGTATCTTGGTTAGAAGGGGAACAATGGAACCAAATGAAATCTGGACAGCTGTTTGCCTTACGATGCATCCCAAGGATGCATGGACGAGTGTAAAATGGTCTCTGGGTTCAACAGCCCATACCTTTTAAGTACAAAGAATTGAATCATTCGTTTTTTTTTTAAATTGAGCGTTTTTTTTTTAATTTTTGCAAAATTTCAATTTCAGTGCAAAGTATTGACACCCCAAATGTTTTACAATATAGGGGCACCTTTGGGTTCTTTTTTTTGACCCCCTGTATGCATACCAAGTAAGAAATTGATCTTCACTACACTAAAAAGCTATGTTAAGTTGGAAATTGCCAAGCAAAAGGAGTATACTACAGCATTAGAATGATATTTGATCTCCTCGGTTATCCAACATAAGACCCCTTATCTCAGTGTATAAGCAAACCACGTATGAACTTGATCCATCACTGCAATAAGAACTACTGAAAGCTTAGAGAGTGTCAACAGAAGGTGTATATGCTTATGTTTGACACACAGACTGACAGATGGACACACCACAGATAGGCCAAACATAAAGGTCTTTTTGAAGGCATTGGATGACCTAAAAAGAAGTTCTACTTAGAAAATGGAACTCTACAAGGACCTATAATGAACCTTACTGATTTAAATTGGCCTAAGACCATCTTTTTGCAAAGTTAAGAGAAGTGAAGGAGTGCTAAAACGTTTTGGTTCTAAATTTATTTTTCTGGCCAAAAATTTTTTCTTTTACACAGAATTTGAAAGTGTTATACATAAGGGTTCTTTAAGATTCATAAAAAAAAAAACATTTTTTAAGGTTACACGTATGGGGAATGCAGTGAGTTCTAGGGATATTTAATTCACATGTTTCTTTATACTCTTTTAGGCTTCTAGCTATTTTGAAAAATATCACCTTTTGGTCAATGAACAAAAGCAAGAACTGGCATTCATATTAATCCTGTTGATAATAGGGTTGTTGTCAACAAGGTTTTGTCGACAATATTGTCGCGACATGCATTTATTCTTGCTGTCGACAAGCATGGACTGATTGTCGATAAAATCTAGTTATAAAAATTTACCTTATATAAGCTTACACATCGCCGATATTTAGCGATTCCTCACCAATTTCTGAGATTTTTAAGCTATCTTTAAAGTCGTGCGTCGGCGTCACATTTTTTTTGCAAAACAAATCCCAGTTACCACTGCGCATGTGTGCTAAGGACGGGGAAATCCCGTATGACGTAGCCGAACTCACTCGAACATGGACGAGCAATCGCGGGCATACGCTCGGTAAGTGATCGTTGGAAAAAATCGCCATGATTACCCTTTTCAACCAGTCTCCGTTCAGTGAAAGTAAACCTCATTTATTCAACGAGTAGATTATATTCCCACTAAGTATTATCACCATACTTCACTCATTTTCCTAAGAAAATATGATTTAAGACCCAATCAAGGGCAAGTCCCAGTGCTGCAGTGCGATGTTGAATTGAGGAATCCTTATCATCGGGAGCCTATGGGAGGGTCTCTATAATTGGCGAAATATCGCTACCCCTTTGGAAATCCCTTTTACTTATGACGTAAATCGCACGTGACTCCTGACTGACTCGTGAGCTGAGCCGACTTTCGGCAATAATCGGAAGTCTGAATAATGTCAAAATGCGACGGAAGAAAAAGAGTGGAATATCAACAACATAAGTTACAGGGTACGGCCGCGGTACTTATTTTTCAGCTCAAAATCTTACATATTTTGTACGTTAAAATGTAAAGATTTGCACCGTTAACTCATGTCATATCATTTTAAGACAATATGGTTGGAATAAAAGCTTATTTTGCTGGCGGTCATGCGATGTTCAGGGTGCTGAATTTTGTTCCATTCACTCACTACAATAGGCCCATGCGCTTACAGTAGTACACGTGCGTGACTCGCGTCGTGTACAATGCCAAACATGAACATGGCGAACTCCTAGTGACGTAAAATCGTTTAGACTTTTTGTCGACACCTTGTCGACGTCGGATCTTGAAATTTGACGATTGTCGACAATAAAAATCCTACTCGACAACAACCCTAGTTGATAATAAAATAATGCATTTAATTGTTGTGTTAGTTTTGTTTTTTGGAAAAAGTGAATTTATCCAATGGGACAATGCTGAAACATCATTTAGTGGTCATATCAGTTTAATAGTGATAGTGTTACAATATAGCACATTTTCTGTAGGCTTCTGTAGGTAGATTTTCTGTTTTAGTGTGAATATTAAAGATGAAATAGTTAATAAAATTGCTTGGAATGTTGTTACTTTATGTGTGGTCTTATTTCCTTATTGACAATTTTTGAAATAGATTATCAATTAAGTCACATAAGTAAAGGTGGGTGATCCGATATACAACCTAGACCTTACTTTAACCCCATCAAAATTAGATTTCAGTATTGGGAATTAAATTCATATTTTGGATTCCAATTCAAATTTTCTCATTGCCTCAGTCCATGCAAATCATTTATTCTGATGTTATGAACACATTTTTTGCAACAGCTTGCCAAATTTATCTCAAAATTTGTAATCGGATGTTTGGTGATATGCTTCTATGTGAGGGAGAAAACATGTGCAAAATTGGACCACGATCAGGTCACCCAACTTTAATAATATAATTTGCCTAAATGGTATACAAGAACTTTATATTATTATCCAAGTACCAGCACTTATTTGGGGACAAAAAAGTGTAATCTGTGCTGTAAGTCAGACATGAAATTTAACTACTTAATTCAACATTTGCAGGTATTGGCCATCTCCAGGGAAATATTATTTTTTAAAAAAATACATCGCGATCCCTGGACCATGAGTGTCATCTGCCGTCGCGGTTTGTGAATGGGGCCAAAGGTCACATGAAGTCACCAAGGTCACATGAAGTCACCAAGGTCACATGAGGTCACCAACATATCACCCCACCCCGCCCCCTTTTCCACCAAGTTACATCATCGTAGCCCTTACGGAAGTCATATGGCATGCAATACATTAAGGGTTAATATCTTGACCGGCCAAAGGTCACCAAGGTCACATAAGGTCACCAACATGTCACCCCACCCCACCCCCTCCTTTCCACCAAGTTACATCATCATAGCCCTTATACGGAACTCATACAGCATGCAATACATTAAGGTTAACATTTTGACCACACACACACACACACACACACACACATACGACCAGAGCAATCCCTACGTGCCTTCTGCAATTCTTGCAGATGACACAAAAAAATCACCCTTGTCTAACTGGAGATCTAAGTAGTTAAAATTTCAAACCAAAGTGAATATGGTATATGTAAAAATAGCATTCTGATACTATCTTCTAGGTAAGTGATAGACAACTTTCACACTAAATACCTGGAGTCTATCACTCCTCTACCAAATTGGTATGAGTGCCGTGCTAGTAATATGGAGAGTGGTGGTTCGAATTCGGCAAGCGCACAAGCGGGGCCGTACGCAGGATATATTTTGCTGGTGTGGAATTTCGAAAAAGTGGACTTTTTTTGGTAAAAGTGGACCTAACCCTCCTAAAATGGTCCTTTTTTGGACTTTTGGGAACATGCCATTACCAAAAGTGGAATTCTTGTCCAAATTTCTCTACATTTTGGACCTTTTTTATCAAAAAAGTCAGCAAAAAGTGGACCTTTTTCATCTTTTGTGAGATTTGAGGGGGTGCGACTGCACCCCCACACCCCTCCTGCGTACGGGCCTGCGCGCAAGGTTTTTAAAGCACTTGCATGCATTGACCATCTCCATGAAAAGATGTGAATGTGAAAAATTAAAATGAAAAATGCATTTTTTTAAAAATGATAATGCAAAATGCGTGATTTTTTAAATGCATTTTGAACGGTTTTCATTTTGAGGCCGAATTTTCACTTTTCTGAAATTAAAAACAAAAAATGCGCTAAACCACCAGCTCTTTTTGGTATCTAGGGTAATGATGTTCCAACAGTTTTCGTAACACCTCTGCTGATGTGTTTAAGTATTTATCAAAAAAATAATTATAATAATGCACTGGAAAATGTTAGTTCTTCCTTGATCCAATAGGAATATAAAATTCAAGTATACCATCTCACTTCACTTAGGTTTCATTTAACAGATTTTCTGAAGAAATGGTTTGGTATCCCTCATCCAGCTAGCCTGCCATTTATTTTCATGCTATTGCATACTAAACATTAAGGCTTTTCACACTGAGTCGGTGATCGATCACTTTTGCGATCGATCGCCGTCTGTAGACTTCAAACCAGCTACCAAATTCATTATAATACTTCGAAAACTCTGACACACATGTCGCTGTTGTGCTTCCTCAAATAACAGCACACATTCGTTCACTAATGCAAGTTACGTAAGAGTCTATCCGCCATGTTGAATTTCCTTACTCAGTCCGTTCAATTTCACGAGCGGTAAACTCACAATTTCTGTGCGGAAACAAACCAAGGTGACAAATCATATCACTTAAAAGATGGCCATATACCTCAGCATTAAAAAAGTGTTCGACAACCACTGCCGTAAATGCCTCAAAAAGAGGTATTTCGTGAAAGTAGCAGCTCATTATATGCTTCCTTTGGAAAACTTTTACGTCGTAACTAAGGCGATATTGCGCAAGCGCGTCTAGTATTCAGAAAACGGCTGCACTAGTCTTCAAAAACGGCGATCGATCGCAAAAGTCGATCGATCACCGGCTCAGTGTGAAAAGCCTTACTATGTCCACTTCCAAACTGTATACTGAATGCCACACCATTGCTCATATTTCAGCTAGACTGAAAGGAGACCTTTTAGTCAATCTTTGTCTTGACTCCAAAATTGTTTGGGTCTATAAAGAAATCTAATATAGTTAATAGTGAAAAAAATAAACAATTTTAAATAGAGGTGGCCTATAGAAGGTCAATGTTTCAGATCACTTTGAACACAGGCCCATTTGATAACTTTAATCACCCTTATCCCACTGTAGATTGTAGAAGAAAAAATGAAAAAAAGTGCGAAAACCAGGATGCCCCATCGAAAAATGCAAACGAATGCAAATCGTAAACGAGAGCTTCCCGAAAGGACATGCCCTACAGCAAATTTTCAATAGGAACATGTAAAGTGTCTTAAAGCTGCAGGCCACACATGAAATCAGCTGTAGACGCTCACAACAAAAAAATAATGAAAACAAAAGCACACAAAACCTGAAGAAAGGCCTTCAACTGCAGAAAGAAAACCGAATGTCTGCTAGATGGAAAATGCAGAGGCATCAAACATCGTCTACCAGCGCCACCGTTGAAATCCGAAGAAAAAGAAGAAACATACGTAGGACTAAACCAAGAACGAGATTCAAACAAGGATTCTTGAAACCATCAACTATCATTAAGAAGGAAGCACACAGATACCAGACAGAACTTTCAAAGCACGTTTGGATCCGAAAAGAAAGCAACATGAATTCACGATCGACTGGAAGATCTTGACTCATGCCCGACCGTACTCCAACGTTAGCAAACGGTGTAACTTGTGCCTAAGGGAGAAGTTCTTCATCATCTGCCACCCAGAGATGGCTACTCTGAACAAGAGATCAGAGTTGACTAGCGCATGCAGACATGCACATAAACTGAAGCTCAAGAACTACACTGCCGTAACTTAGTCCCGCTGCGCCGCAACCCGGTCCCTATGCACGGGTGCGCACGCGACCCTAACCCGTGCGCACATATCTCACTGGCACACAACAGCACTTTTCTTCATTATTTTGTTTGAGATCAAAATTCCCTGATGAGAGGAGGTGATAATAATCACCTCCATGAAACAATTTTTGTAGGAATTAAATTGGTGAAGATGAACGTCACCTAATCCATCTCCATTTTAGACTTTACATTGCTCCTTAATCTAAGTAGGAGCACTCTCTGAAGACATTTATTTATTTTGGCACATCACTATTGCGATTACCATAAACAGACTTTGTGTATACATGTTCCACTGTGGACTATATTTGTTTCAGAGATTTTCTTTTATAACATCAAAACATCTTTTCTAACATCTATTATATTTTTTTCCAACTTTATTATATTGTCATCTCCCATTCCTCATATACATTCACTTTTCCATACAATTACTAACACAA
Organism: Ophioderma brevispina; assembly: GCA_023653785.1. Classification (NCBI taxonomy): domain Eukaryota; kingdom Metazoa; phylum Echinodermata; class Ophiuroidea; order Amphilepidida; family Ophiodermatidae; genus Ophioderma; species Ophioderma brevispina. Next base: position 19,434 of record JAMKCH010062374.1, read on the forward strand.
TTCCATATTTCATTAAAATTATCCTCTTCCTTTTCAGATTGCCATTTTTGCATTATACCAGAGAAGATTTTTTAGAAAAATGCTAATGTGAAATGTAGGATTTTTTTTATTGCGATTTTTTTTCATTTTTTTTTTTTCGTTCGTTCATGGCCGAATTTTTCATTTTTTTCCTGAAATTTAAAAAAACTTTATGCGAGTAAAAACCTAAAAAAAAAAAATAATAAATACTGCGCTAAAAAACAACTTTGAACAAAATGTGCACATCTGAGATAAACTTGTTTTTTTTTCTTGGCTTGACGACAATGTTGACGACGATGATGATTTTGAGCACACACACACACACACACACACACACACACACACATACATTGGACAATACAGATCAGCATCGATTTTGTATAATAGGATGTGATCAAGGATTGAAGGTGATTGAGGTGACGCTTTTCAAAGCCATAAATTTAAGCTTGAGTGACAGCTCTTGGTGGATGTCCTGCCCTGTTGTTAGCTCTGTCAATCAAAGATGCACACAAGGCCAATGTTTCTATAATCAAAGATAATGCAAGAAGACCATGCACTCTTAACACACCCCTTATTGACTACTTTATTGATTTGGGGTGATGCTACTTGCATAGCATATATTAATTGAATAATGATCCCAATTTGCATATTAAGTGTGTTCCTTGATGCTCACACTCACTCTTAAGCAGTTAGTTAGCTGTGTGCATGCAACTGAGGTGGAAGCTGAGAAATAAAGTTCTTGAAGTCTGTAATTGTGAACCTGAGACGAAGATTTGTTTCAGCGTGAACCAATTGAGGTATGTACTATGTCCTTATATACTTTATTTGCATGAAGGATATGAATATACTGGGCACTCTGCTCAAATTGGTTATGCCACTGGTTTTTGATGTAGTAAACTTGTGTATAGCACATAGAGTACCATCACATATCATACCATCAAATTTATCAACCTGAATTTGTAATTTTCAATAAAAAAGACATCAATCTGCGGTTATTTTTCAAAGTATGGGACAAGCATTATGTGCATGCAAAGAAACAAAACAAAACATGATTGTTAGAAAACTGAGTGACACCCTTTCAAACTGAGTCATTACAATTATTCCTCAATGCATGTTAACATGTTTATGACTTGGCTAATTATACCTATCACCAAAAACAGCAAATTTTTCATGCAATTCAAAGAGACACTAGCACATTGAAAAATAGTGGCCTCCCTTCCTTACTTTTTTTTTTTTTCAAAATTGATATTTTTGCATTGTTATGGCTGTAAAGCTTTTATATACATTAGCCCTCACCTGAATGATTAAGACCAAATCAGCACCTTAAGGGTAAACAGATTTTATAAATGACGGAAATGGCATTTAACATTAGAAAACACACACACACGGAGGTGATTCCTTATGGCATGCACCCTGTTTGACTGGTCTGTGACCTTTGTGGTTTAATATTAATTAGTATGAGTCTATGATATTCCTGTAATAGACACATTTGGGATTAAAGTTATGGCAAACTTAAAGTTAGCCTACAATTTACTTGTATGTCTTCAGCCTCTTAATAATTCCCTACATGATCTGTCCATGGGGGTATTGTCCTATTAGTTAGTTAGTTAAACCAAAGTTTTAGATCCGGTTTTGTCCCCGCTAAACGAGGGTGACCGTGCCGGATACACCTCACACCCAGCAAAACTGCTGTGTGAGGATTTATTGGAGCAAAAAGATAATTGACCGGATGCCCTACCTGACGTCAATCCACAGTTTTCGGCAGTGGGCCTCGCCTTTGGGCAACCATGCCAGCATGGCAAGCAGCATATGCTGGATGTGCTGGATAGCCGCCATTAGCTTCCAGAGCTGATGCCCTTGTAGGTAGATCTTCCTTTCTTATGACCAGGGTTAACCATGCAAGCTACCCGCCTCATATTTTCCTTGAAAATAATGGGATCCCTGGGACAAGTAGTACTAGTTACCAGGGATACCAGTAGCAGGCCTCAAAGGAAACCTGACCTTAACCTGACCTTGTTATACTTAAAAGCCTCGACTATCCATTTGAAGAATGACGAAATTTCATATTTGTGAAAAATTGCCACTGGAGCCTTCTTTAAGAACATATTTGATGCATCGACAATTGTGTAAAAATGCATGTGTTAAAAAAATCAAGTACGACGTATGAGGTGGTATATGGAATCCTTTTTACACAAGGGAGACTAATCCAGTTTTCGTCACTGCACAAAAATAAAGCTATTGCACATATCCAAAGAAAATACATGTTCCAGTACCAAACATAGGGTGCACATCACAAAGGACGGCGAGGGGTATTACAAAAGAAAATCTTTATTTGTAATTTATGGTACCAGGCCACCAGGACACCTTTGACTATTCACCCCCTGAATGAAATTTACACTCAATGAACTTGAGCATAAGATTACATGTTTGATAGGTGATTTAAATTGTGATCTACTATCTTCCACACCCAATGTTATTACTCTTAAAACTTATTGATAGATGTAAAAGTTTTCACTTAATCAATTAATCAATCACTCCCAACTAGAATACTAGAATCAAAGTGCTAAACTAATTGACCTTATGTATTGTTCTAACTCAGAAAAAATATCTGATTCATGTTATCATTTAGGCATTGTGAGCATTCTATGACTTATGTACTTTGGAGTAAAAAACAAAATAATAATAATGTATATAATCATACTGGAGACTTATAAGCAATATCATAAAATAAAATGTTTCGTTCCTATGCTAAATTGTTTTTTTTTTCATGAGCAGGCATTTAGTCAGGACTTAGAACTAATCAATTGGAATTATATTCAATTCAGTGGTGATGTTAACACCAGTGGGCAATGATTTGAAAAACACTTTGTGGATGTTATCAATAAACAGCTCCTCGAAAAAAGCAGAGTGTTCGGAAGAAAGTAGCACCTTGGTGTAATGATAATATTATTTAAACTTATGGTGTAGGGACAAACTAAAATTATCAGCTATTAAATCAGGTAATGATCATATTCAGTGGCTGGAATTCCGTGATGCTAGAAAGAATGGACCGTATTTTCGGAAGATCAGCCGGCGGCGTATAAGCGCGGGCCTAAAAATCGCGATTAGATTCCGACTTAACGATAAGCCGCACCGCCAAGATAGCGCCCCAGCGAAGGCCGACTTTTAGGAATCGTGTATAAAGCGTAATAGAGAAACCAATGTATTAGTAGTTATAAGCATATTATAGTTCAATATGTGTCGCACATGCGATATTTTATATTTTATAAATCATTTTGATAAATATATTCAATGAAAAATGAAAATTCCATGGAAGCACAGTCAAGAAATACGGCCGAAATATTCCCATTTCAACTCTATGAGTACGTATTATTTTAGGTAGTTTTCACATGCATGGCTCTCGTTTTCGTACGCATCGATAGGTCATAATAATATGTAGAAGAGGACTATATTGCTGGTGCTTTAATTCGCAACGTAAAAAAGATTTTCCTAATAAAGGATTGCTGAAAATAAAAATACATTAAAGAAACACATGGAGCAACTTAGAAAAATGTTTTCCTTCTAAAACCTAAACATTCAATTATCACTGTCCTGATTACAGATGATGACCTGTAAATAATCCTAAAGATATTGCCAATGCACTTAAACATCTTATTGTTCAAGTAGGGCCTGAACTAGCAGCCTAAACTTGCACACGCTTCATAATATATTTGAATATGGTACTGCTGATATGTATACTAATCAGGACCTTTAATTTTGTAATGTTACCTGTGATTATGTGTTTAAATATTTATCTTCATTACAAATAATAGGCTACAGGATGTGACGACATTCATTCCAGACTCTTTAAAAATAGCTGCACCAGTTATCACATCTATTGTAACATATTGGTTTAATCACTCTTGTCACAGTGCACTTTTCCAAACAGTGGGAAAAGGGGCCTGTGTAATTCCAGTTTTTAAGACAGGAGACCTGCAGATCCAGGCAATTATAGGCCAATATCAATTCTTCCTGTTATTTCTAAAGTTATTGAAAGGGCTGTATTTGACCAATTCTACAAAATACCTCAATGATAATAATTTAATTGTAATAATCAGTCGGCTTGCGTCCATCATATTCAAACCGCACCTGCAATAATTAATGTTACTGAAATTGGTATAATGCAAATTGATGCGGGTAACTTTCGGTCTTTGATGCTAGATCTCAAAGAAAGGCCTTCGAAACTGTAAATCATGAAATTCTCTTAAATAAACTTTAAATGATATGGTTGTAGTAAATATGTAATAATTGGTTTTAATCTTATCTTAGTAATCATACTCAATTCACATATTGATGGTATATCATCCGATGTCAAAAATACTTTCGCTGTATGCCACAAGGCTCAATAGATGGGCCTCTTGGTTTCGTAATTTATATTAATGATTTACCCAAATGCTGTTTCCCACGTAAAGTTTAAATGTATGATGATGATACAGCTTTATACTATGCACATCAAACTCTCTTGATGACATAATTGAATGCTATAAAGAAGGATCTTGTTTCTTCACACTGGTTTTAAATCCAATCAACTTAGTTAAATGTTACTAAATCTGAATTTATGATCATAGGTTCTAAACAAGACTAGTACGGTAAATGCAGTAATTACCTGAAAAAGAAGAGGAAGAAGGAGGGAAGGGGGGGGGGGGGGGAGGGGTGGGGGGGGGGGGGGGGGGGGGGGGGGGGGGGGGGGGGGGGGGGGGGGGGGGGGGGGGGGGGGTGGACTGGGGAAGGGGTGCCGGCGGGTTTTGGGGGGTGGGGAAAGGGGGGGGGCTTCGGGGGTAGGGGGGGGCGGTTGGCGGGGGGGGGGCGGGGGGGGGGGGGGGGATGGCGCTGTGGGGGTGGTGGGGGGTCGGGTGGTGGCCGAGGGGGAGGTGGGGGTGGGGGGGTGGGAGGGGGGGGTGGAGGTGGGGGGGGGGGGGGGGTGGGGGGGGGGGGGGGGTTGGGGGGGGGAGGGGGAAGGTGGGGGGGGGGGCGGGGTGGGGGGGGGGGGGGGGGGGGGGGGGGGGGAGGGTGGGGGGGGGGGGGGGTGGGGGGGGGGTGGGGGGTGGGGGGGGATCGCGGGGGTGGGGGGGGGGGGGGGGGGGGAGGAGGGGGGGGGGGTGGGGGGGGGGGAAGGGGGGGGGGTGGGTTGTTGTTTGGTTGGCGAGGGTTTTGGTTTCGGTTATTTTTTTTTTTGGGGTTGTTTTTTTTTGTTGGTTGTTGGTTTTTTTTGTTTTTTTGTTTTTTTTTTTTTTTTTTTTAATTTTTTTTTTTTTTTTTTTTTTTTTTTTTTTTTTTTTTATTTTTTTTTTTTTTTTTTTTTTTAACCAAAGTTAAACAAATGTAATGTCTTGGTGTCATCATAGATGAAAATTAACTTGGAATGAGAATATTGAGCATATTTGTAAGAAGGCCCTGAAAGGCCATGGTAAAGAAATGTAAACGATATTGCCACTTGTAACATTCTTAAAACCGTATACAATGCTATTGTTTTACTACACCCACTTGATTATTGTAAAGTTTGGGGAAAGTGCGTAGCACTATTGCAAAGCGTCTTCCAAACAATTCAAAATAGGGCAGCTTTCATTATTTGTGTGCAACATGGGATACACCCGTGCTGATGTTTTTAATGAACTTAATTGGCTCCACTTGCAAATAGGCAGTTTTGAACTGCAATCTCTTAACAATATTAAAGTCCTTAATAAACTGGACCATTCTGTTAATGATCTTTTTTCATTCAATACTAACAACTATAAATTTCGCAGAAGTAAATACAATATTCACATTCCTAACCAAGAACTGATTATAAAACACGCGGATTCTTACCGTGTGCCCTGAATGGAAAAATAGATTATGAATTACAGAGATCATCTTCTTAAAATGTTTAAATATAAATTAAAAAATTATTGCACCTAAATGGCTTTGAAGCTCACTTTTCACAATTTTACAATACTCTTTTACTTGTACTGTACATGACCCAATACCCATGCCAAAGTTTAATGTACCTGGTGTTAACCATGTATTGTATATATGTATATGTTTTCTTCACAGCCAAGTGAAAAACACTTTGTTGATGTGTTCCGTGAATAAATAAAGCTTGATGATGGATAACTATCTTTTAAATGAAAAAATGCACAAAAACTAAATGGTGTATAACCATTTGCAATTTCATTTTTTCTGATGGTAAAATTCCTACATTGTGCACATTTGTACATTTTACTGCGGTGGAAAATTTCATTTTGTCAGAAAATGTTATATGATCCCAGGTCGTGTGAAGATGTAAATAAACCAAACACTGACATGTGTGTACATGGAGTGAGATGATCCAGTGTTACTTTTTTTTTCAAATACAAGCTTTCTTTTTGCAATCTCAATTTTGAGTTGATTGGTCTATGTGATTTAGGAATGTTCAGATTCATTTTGTAAGGAAAAAGGTTCAAAAACCTAGGGAAAATCAGGTGACCCCACCCCTTACACGAGGGCACCAACCCCCTTCACCTCCCACAAAGCATCTTGACCAATACATTCAAAAAAAAATGAATGGCCAGATGTCTTTCACATAGCGAAGAATTTGTCTATCACGATGTACGTTTGAATCAGTTACATGTAGTTTGTCATTTAACAAATAAAGTAACACTGTTAAAAAAAATCACAAAGTATTTAGTTTGTTTGTTAATAATATCGAGATAGGAGCAGGGCCATAGACTGAGGTGCGACGCACCCCCCCCAACATGACAAAGGTCAGCGTTATTCATGTTGATGTCCGCTTGCCATTTGAAGGTCCGCTTTGGTGTTTAAATTTGGCGCGTGTCATTGTCAAGGTTGTGGTTAGCCGCCTTACTATTGGTCAATACCATGGTTGGTTAGCACCATTGCTGACTATGATTGTAGTGGTTTTTAACGGCGAGGATGTTAATTGCTCCGCCCCCATTCAGAATTTGGATGTGACGGTAAAAAATTGGGCAACCGGCGAGAGCAGCCGAGCTAAAAAAAAAAATCTGACCCAAAAAGGTCCATTCTGGCAAAATATCCGCACCCAAATAAATTCCTGGCTACGGGCCGGATAGAGAAAACAACAGCCGTTTCTAGGTTTCAAAAAAAATGAAATCAGTTTTGAAGGGTTTTAAGTCGGACTGCATTAAAAGTTTGCACAAGTGCAAAAAAAAAATAGCAGAGGCAACAACAACTTCAATATCATTTTCCTCTGAAAATAAAAAAAATAGATAACAAAAATATCAAGGTTGATGAAAGTGAAAAAGTGATAGAATGGTCCATGTGCTTTGAACCATGACTGATTTAAATCAATGACCAATAGTGACATGGCCATTTTCTACCACATGGTAGCATATATGGCAGCTACACCTTCTACCGCGGGGCAGCTAGTGCACCGTAACCACTGGGCTAATGCGAGGCAGTAGCTGAAAGATAGGGCTTGCAACGTACCACAGTTATTAGGTATACAGTGGTGTGGCTACTCTGCTGTACCTACCCCAATGGCTACCCTGTATAGTTGCCCACTAGGTGGCCATGGAGAAAGTGGATGTGGTGTAGACAGTATCGGAGTAGACCCGCAGCTACCACGTAATTACTCCGTGGTTCCCATACACCATTTTGAGAGTGGCTGAAAATTTCATGAAAGAGGGCGCTATACAACTTTGTTCTCTGTTTAAGCATTTTTTTCAACGTCTTTTTAGGAAAATCATTACGAAATTCAAATCGGCATCATAAAAAAAAAACAATTCCGCACATGTCGTAAAACAATCAAATATGCCAAAAATATCTAAAAATACTGCAAGGTAAACTTGCGACATCCCTGGCAAGATGCAGTCTGGAACATGCCTCAGATGACCTTTGACCTTGTCGCATGACCTTTGACACATCTACATATGAAGGAACCCCTAGTGTACGCTTTAACCCTAAGTCTGGTTTAAATCCAACTTCAAACTTTCGAACGAGACACATAAAAACCAAAACCTAACCAAACTGGAACACACACCATACAATACACAGGCATGCGCACCCTCGCAATATCCCCGCTGCCTTTTCAAGCCAGGGGAATAAAAAACAAATTGGCCTGAAGACATACTACTCCCACAGTAGCCAATGTGTGTACACTATCCTATATGCGGCAAAAATACCGGATCTGGCCGGGCGAGTGGGTAGGTTATCCATGTCTCTCGTTGGTACTCAGCTTATTAGAAGCGATTAGCAATGAGTGTTACCTGAGGTCCTTTTTTTTTTATTCAATAGGCCAACTAAAAATAAAATTTGGGTTTTCTGGCAATCCTTCCGTCCCTAATAAGGCTGATTCAGAGATTTCCAGATGATTTTTTAGTAGTAATTAATAGTCATCTAGAAGAAAGATAAGTACCTAAATGCTATTTCCAAAATTAGAGATGAATCGGATTTTCCGTTTTTGTTTGACAATCATCCATGGTACAAACTATAGACATGACGTATATAGCAATGGCCGCGAGATAGCCGAAACGTCAGTATGCCGTGATATTTAATGGTAAATGGATGCCCCAGCATTCCCTATTTATATCAATGGCGGTGCAGCCGCATGATATCTGCCTTCTCTCGATTTCTTTCTTCTTTCTTCTTTGTTTTTCTCGCTCCGACCTCGCTTAATGCTACTAGTGCCAGACGCGTGGTCAGATTGTCACGAGAATTGGCCTCAAGAACCCCTGACCCAAGGTTCCTATAGGTTGTTTCCATTTTCACCCTAGGGGTCCGGAGGGTCAATAGCGGTATTGTCCCGCGCTACACCCTTTTCCCCTACCTTCTCCCACAGTTACGCATGTGCTATCGATGCCATTTCTGTCACAGTGATTGCCAGATGCCTGGCCATATGGTTTGTTTCACAGATTTTGAACCAAATCATTTAGTGGTCCAAAAAGGGCAATCTCTCTAAACCCTCTTAATATTTCAAAATGCTACTATAGTGTTTACACATTTGGCTTGATCGAACCAAACTTCGTCAGAATAACCCGTGACCAAGTGTCATACAGGGGTTCACAGATTGGGGGTTAAAGGTCCACCGGGTCATTACAGGTCAGTCGCTCTACCTCCTTTTTGCTGTTTCTTGCCACAACCAATTGCTATATTCACTAGACCTGGTCAGAGGAACCGGCGGAAAAAACCCAAGGCCCATATTTGGGGCATCAGATTTTTGAATACTAGTTCATTCAGGGGTCAACCAGGGGCAATCTCTCTAACCCATCAATTTCACCATGCAGTCTTCGTACCATCCCGCTACCGGCGCGCCCGCCTATTTCGTTTCAAGCAAGCTGCCCAAGTCAAACCGCCCTTAGAACTGGTACCAACACCCCCCCCCCCCCCAACTCGCCCAGGTACCAACTCCCCCACATATACAACTAGCCAATCGTACCCAACGCGCTCACTAATATCGTATACAAACTGGCCCCAGGTCATTACCTAGCCTGTGCGAAGCACATGGTCTTGTAATTTAGATATTTCTTCTTTTACCTAGCCGTGTTCGAAGCACGGCTAGGTCCTTTATTCATGCATTTCTTTCTTCCTCATCTTCGTGTTTCCCACCCACTTCCGGTAAACTTTCAATGCTACTAGTGCAAACGTTTATCCGATTGCCACGAAAATGGTTCCAGAGAACCACTGACCTAAGGCCCCTATAGATTGTACACAGATTGGGGTCAAAGGGTCCACGTGGGCCGATTAAGGGCATTCGTCGGAACCCTATAACAGCCTTCTTCTGCCTAGAATACGTGCTATGATCACGGGGATGTTGTCAGAAGATCCACTGACCCAAGACCCAAATGGGGTGTAACAGTTGGGAAAAATGTCATGTGGACCATAAATGGGCATTCTTTGAACATCCATAAATTCCTTCTTGTTCCACAAATCAATTGCTATAATCACCAGACTTTCTCAGAAGAACCGCTGACCCAAATTCCTTTTGAGTGTACAAGAATTTGACGAAGGTCATTAAGGGGTCATAAGGGGACACTTCCGGTCTGAATCAAATTCATATTTGCTATATGCAAAGTGCATGGTCACGTGACTCATGAATATGAAGCAGCTTGAGAGCCTTCACCAAAGTTGTGCTCGTTATTGGGGTCAAAGGTTAAAAAAAAAAAGCGTGGCCTAGCGGTTAGGGTGCTTTGCCTCTGCGCAAATTTACCATCAAAATCCCTCCCGTGTTCGAATCCCGTTGGGGTCGTGGCACTTGCTGGGATTTTATTCGGGTACTACGAATTCTGGATTTGATCTGTATCCACGATTGATTAAACACAAAATTACCGCTCTCCCCATGGTCACTTGAATTGGGCAAATGGATCATGAAAGCTCCCGTCCTTTCCACAGGAGGGTACGTTAAGCCGTCTGTCCCGTTTACAGAGAGTCACACTGTACATGTACATCGCAGTCAGTGTCGATAAGAAGTAGGGTGTAAACCCCTGCCTGTTTCCATCGCCCCATCCTCATACGGGCCATGTTAGGAGCGTCCGCGGGTATCATGGAAACACGCGGCCCCGGATTAGTCCATCTAGCTGAACTAAGCCTGACACCCCAACAAAGCCATTACCAATGACTTGTTGATACGAGCAAACAAAAAGGGAACTTCCGGTCTTAATTTGAAAAATCTTCAAAAATTCATATCTGACATTTGCAAGGTACCATGTCACGTGACTCATGCATATGAAGCGCAGCTTGAGACCCTTCACCAAAGTGTTGGCTCATATGGAGGTCAAGGGTCACTAAAGGGGAACTTACGGTTTAATGTGAAAAATCTTAAAAATTCATATCTGCCATGTCTGGCAAGGCACGCATGGTCACGTGACTCATGCATATGAAGTAGCTGAAGACCCTTCACCAAAGTGTGCTCAATATGGGGGTCAAAGGTCATTAAAATGGAACTTCCGTCTTCATGTAACAAATCTTCAATATTCAATTTTGTTATAGGCAGTACATGTCACGTGACTCTGCATATGAAGCAGCTTGAACCCTTCCCAAGGTGTGCTCAATATGGGGTCAAATGTCATTCAAGGGGAACTTCCGTTCTTAATGTGAAAAATCTTCAAAAATCATATCTGCAATTTGCAGGTACCATGGTCATGTGACCTCATGCATATGAAGTAACTTGAGACCCTTCACCAAAGGTATTCTCAATATGAAGGTCAAAAGGTCATTCAAGGAGAACTTCCCATGTCTTAATGTAAAAATCTTCAAAAATTCATATCTGTTTATATGCAAGATACCACTGGTGACGTGAGCGACTTCATGCATACGAAGCAGCTTCAGACCCTGCACCAAAGTTGTGTCTCAGCATGGGGTCAAAGTCATTAAAAGGAACTTCCGTCTTAATGTGACAAATTTTTAAAACTATTTGCTATGCAACGTTGTATTATCACGTGACCCATGCGTATGAAGCAGCTTCCAGACTCTAAAACAAAATTATGCTCGGCAGCGGGTTAAAGGTCATTGTATCCCCACAGCTAGGTTCGTGGTCTTCGAGACGATATTGCCTCTATCTTTCTTTCTTTATACCTGGCTTCAAAATGCTACTAGAACCAAAATACTTGTCCCGATTGCAGCCAAAGTCTGGACTGAATAACCACTGACCCCAGCGACTATGGAGGGTACATGGAATTGGGGTCAAGGTCACGTGGGCCTATTAAAGGGGCTTTCGTCGGACCTTTAAAAATCCTTCTTCTGCCACATAATAAACGCCATGACCACTGCAGATGTTTGTCAGAAGAGCCACTGACCCAAGGCCTACATGAGGTGTACACAGATTTTGGTTTTCAAAAGGTCCATGGGCCGATTAAAGGCATTCGTCGGAACTCTATAAAATCCTTCATCTGCCACAAAAAGTGCGCTATGATCACCAATGTTGTTCAGAAAACCACTGACTCAGGGTCCTTTTTGTGGCGTACACAGATTCGGGTCAAGGTCACGTAGCTCATTAAAGGGGCATTATCGGAACTTTACAAACCTTCTGACCCCGAATAAAACCTATGACCACAGATTGTTGTCAGAAAGTCAAAAGTCACGTGGGACGATTAAAAGGGCATTCGCCGGAATTGCTATAAAATCCTTCTTTGTCATAAAATAAAGTGTTAAGGGCAACCAGATGCTGTCAGAAGAACCAAAGACCCAAGACCTTATGGGTTGTACACAGTTGGGCTTCAAAGGTCAAGTGCGCCGATTAACGGGGCATTCTTTGAAAATCTATACATTCCTTAAATCTATAAATTCCTGTAATCTCTAGACTTGGTCAGGAGAACCACTACGAAGGGCCCGAGTGCAGACATAACGTGGGGTCAAAGGTCCATGTCAGCAAAAATTGCCACCGCAGATATACTCGTGCTTCTAAAGCACAAGCGATTGCTAGTTTATTTTTGTCTTCTAATTAGCTAATTAATTTATGGCAATATCACATATCATCAGTTTACAACATATGTGAACAAAAAATGTAGGTGTTATGTCCCCTTAAAAATACCAATCAATTTCTCAAAATTACAAAAATAAAAAGTTTATTTAAATCAGTGATTTAAATCAAGTAAATTAAATCCAAACCCGCCCTGGGAACAAATGTTTTAAAATGTTATTTGGCACCACTTTTTCTGGTTCGGACACACCACATGTCAGGACAAACTGCATATAGGTCGTTTGCAAACTGTAGCTAACAATGTATGAATTGGCCCAGTGACCCCCACACAAAAATGATTGTGTTTGAGCAGGTCTCAACAACAATGACTCTACCACAGCAAGGCACATAACATTTTTTTAGGGGATGGGCGATTTTTTTTTTATGAGGGACTTTTTTTTCGGGCCAAATTAGGCAAAGGGGACTTTTGTACCAAAATTTTAAACCCTTTTGGGAACAAAAAAAAAGCATAAAACCCCTCATTTTTTACTGAATTCCACTTGCAAAATCTATTTTAGCCTTTTAGCTCTTTAAGGTGGTTTTAGGGGCTTATTGGAATTTGGGGGCATCAAAATTGACTTCCTTCCCGGCCCAACTTTTCTTGTGGGTCAAAATGAACAGTCAAGGGTCTTTGACCCGGAGCTGGGTTCCTGGACAATCCCTGTCAGTTCACTATAAGATTTGAAAAACAGGACTTTTGGATTAAAGTACTTTTGAGTTAACACTAGAGAAGGCTAATGTCATAATGCAACCCAATACACGACTAAGTAGTAGCTATAGTGTATGTGGCATAACTTGAAGCATTTCTTCTATAAAATGTGTTAGAATATAACGTGGCAAAATAATGGGGGTCATGTTCCACCTACACTGAACAGGGATTTTTATATAGATAAGATTCACAGGACACCATCACCAAATACCTCCCACATTTAATTTCATTTCATATTTTTAATGGTTTTGTTTCTTATTATTCTTTCTTTTAGGGAGAAACAGGATTAAAATGAGAATATCCAACGCCGGCGGCACTATACAGTCGTGATATACCCAATATCAGTGAAAATCTGCCGCCATGTTTTTTTTTTTACCCAAAATTTTTTTTTTTGTTTCCAAATTGGGGGGGGAAAAGTCATAAAATGCACATATTGCAACCAAGTGTTTTCCTACCTCAGTGTAAGGAAAGCTCATGAGAGGATGCACACAGGAGAAAAACTCTACATCAGTTGTCAATACTGTGAGAACGTTTCCGTATTCAGTCATAAGAATGAGCATGAATGAAAGACAAATAATGGGGAGGAAGATCACAGATGTCAATATTGTGAGAAAAGTTAAGAAAACAGGTAGTCACAAATCCATTCCATGAAAGGATCCATAGAGGGGAGAAACCTCACAAATGCCAATATTGTGAGAAAAGTTTCATCACTGCTAGTAACAAAACTAAACATGAAAGACACATACAGAGAAAAACCTCAACAAATGTCAGTATTGCGAAAAAAAAGGTTCATCACTACGGTTGACAAATTTAGGCATGAAATGACACATACTGGGGAAGAAACCTCACAAATGTCAATATTGTGAGAAAAGTTTCATAACTGTAGTGAGGAAAACTAAACATGAATGACACATAGAGGAGAAAAACCTCACAAATGTCAATATTGTGGGGAAAAAGTTTCAGCCAATGGTCACAGAAAATACATGAAATGATACACCCAGGAAAAAAGCCTCACAAATGTAAATATTGTGAGGAAAGGTTTCCTGCTGGTAACAAAACTAAACATGAAATGACACATACAGGAGAAAAGCCTCACAAATGTAAATATTGTGAGAACAGTTTCATTCATCATTGCTGTAACCAAACTAAACATTAAATGACACATACAAGAGAAAAGCCTCCCAAATGTCAATATTGTGAGGAAAGGTTCATCACTGGCGCATGACAAAACCATACATGAAATGACACATACAGGAAAAAGCGTACAAATGTCAAATTGTAAAAAAGTTCATCCAATCTGTTAACAAAACCAGACATGAAAAGACACATGAACGATCAAGGCATCAAAAATCATTCTTAAATACAGGATAAATTCTGAATCATAATCTTGTTGATTGTAGGGAAAATATATGGCTAGAATTAGTTTGAAATTATCTGGTGCAAGAGCTATGACATGCATGTCCGCTGTATTTTGATATAAACACCATAAAAGAATTAAAACACACCAACTCATCTCAGGGACACTTGATGGATCTTAAAATATATTACGTGTACACTGCCAAAGAGCATAATTATTTATGCTTAACATTATCCAAAATGGGTTTAAAACACACAAGAAAAAACCAAAAAGAAAAACCAATTTAAAATTCTTTTTAAAAAGAAAAATACTAAATTAAAAAAAATTAAGATCAACTGACAGCCAGTCAGGGCCCAGCACACTAACCGTCGCCAGAATTTTCAAATCTTCCCACACCCTCAGCTTTATTAGCAGATCGTGGTAAATATAGATTTCAAAGAGTCGCAGATTCCTTAAACGCGACACCAACAGTTTGATTGAAATCTTAATGGAAATGAGACTTTAACTTTGCCAAGAACATTCAGCAAGTCTTTGCATCATTATAGGGCTTTCGCAAGATAGCCATTTACTGCGCCTCGTACAATATCGCAAGGTGACCCGAATCGCAGCGAAAGACGCAGCAACACAACGAGAACATCTCGCTCACTATCATACAGCTATTGTAATACTGCAATTTTCCGTACGACTCAAAAAGAACTCCTTGCGATTTTTTTCGAATGTGAATTATCTGACAAAAAGGTGGCTATTTTCAGTCCAGTTTCAAAAAACGCACACGGCAGACTTCTAGACTTTTTGATAAGCTTGGAAAAAGCGCGAATTTGCCCACTGCAAGTTGAATCGGATAAGAAATACTCTAATTCATATCTATAACATTCAGGCTAGCCTTACCGATTGTGATAGGCTAATATTTTCCAGGGGACGCAGTGATTGATTGCAGACTAGATCGATTCCGGATTAAAGCCAATTTTTTCGTTTATGATGCATGTCTTTGTGAGTGAAAGTACAAGAACAATTAAACTCCTATTGAACACAAAGACAGGAAAAAAAAAAAAATTGCTTGCCATACTCACATTGCAAACGGGACATGAAAAAAAAGAAACAATTGTGCCAATTATAAAGGCAGTAAATGCTCCTATGTCAAGTCACATGGAGCGATCAGTCATGGTTGTTAACAAGTACATCCAATGGAATAAATGACCCCAACCCCCCCGGGCGGGGGGGGGGGCAATGACATGGGAAAAGAGGGTCCCGGGTATGTGTGGACCTTAAGACCCCCTTTTTGCGTCTCTCCAAACCGTTCCCAAAGACACCCGTGAAGCCTAACTCGTTCTAGGTCCCATTTTTCAGAAAATTTGAACTAAGAAGCTGATTTTAGCGAATTTCAGATCTCAGGCTGTAAATTTCTCAAAATTTCACGTACAGAGCCCCTACTTCGGAGGAAAAAAATCCGTTCCCCAAGCCCACAATTTTGGATTGGGGCCGCACATCCACACCTGAAAAAAAGTTGAGTTGCCGCCCCCCCCGGGCCCCAACTAAATTCATGAAAAATGACTTATCGAGACAGTATGGAAACGGCATTTAACACGAGAAAACATGATCAAACGTGTGAAGGCAATGGTCCGAAATATCGAGACGGATAGGATACAAGAAATTATGTGAATTTCTTATAGAAGACCAACATGCCTGAGTGCAAATTCGTCAACTTGACAAAAAAAAAGGACCAAATTTAAAGGTCCATGGACACGCCTCTGCGGACGGAGCTAAACATTTTAAATTTCTTACATTGTCGTACCTCAACAGTATCCTGAGCATATCGACAACCAGATTTTTAAAAGGAACACGGAAAGTTGTTAAATTTCAAGGATAAATATACCCAAACTGACAAGACCTTCTCCTGTTTTCGCGAAAGCGTATCAAGATGATGGAGTTGGATTGACCCTGTTAATGACGTCAGAGTACAAGTGTAAGACAACAGAGCTCACACGTGGGCTAAACCGCACCGCACACTCCAAATATCTCTCCTTGTCGGTTTCTGTGTCTGGGAAACTTGAATAAAGCTATTCTGTTCTGATTATCCTTGTCGGTACGGTATTAAATTATTATCGTAATTTAAGGCACCAAATCAGAAAAATTATGCATATGATACCACACGTACGACGCATATACCGCGGAGAAGTCAACTGTTACGTATGCAAAAAAACTGGGCCACGCGCAAGTCCGTTCCACGATGATGATCATGATGAGTTATCGCGTAATTGTTCCTCGGGCGTCACTTCCGGGTCCTCGCTGCCGCGCGATAATCACTTTGTTTTGGAAATGTCCTTTGAAAGCTGTCCAAAACAATGTTATTATTGCCCAATTTTATCAAATATACGGTTTCTCACTGATTACTGCTCATGCAGATTTTACATTGTACCAATCATACTTGAATGAAAACCATTTTTTGGGGTATTCCTAGATGTTTAAAGCTGTCCATGGACCACCTTTAAATCATAATGCAAAAAGATTATTTATAGAGGGGGAAAAAAAAAAAACTTTTACGAAAGCAGATTAAGTATGATTATAGAGCAAAATGAGTGTGATTATTCGGGAGAAGAAAGTGAGATAATCAGGCAACAGGATCTTTTTATAGGTGAAACTGAGACGGGGGGTATCAATAGATAAAGAAATACCCGGATACTTGTCACATGTGTGAATGTAAAGCGTTAATGGAGATTATAATGCGATCTGTTGCAGAGACAAATTCCTTAAATAAAGCGCTTTCTAGCAAAGTAATCTCTAATAAAACGGTTAATAGCGCATGGAATGCAAGAAGAGAATCGAGAGGTCAAACGAAGAGGTGTCATTATTGTACTTACTGAGAATTACTATCAGTAAATATTATAAGTCGTTTTTTATTCAGAGTAAAGATTTGATATCGGAAGAATCTCTTATTTCCAGTGACTTAAAGGTCTGACTCAGAGTTTTGAAATATTATTTTTTGTTTAAATAATGAAAAAAAAGTCAACTGGAACTAAGATAGTAACCTAACAAAATGCACAATTTCCGAAATCTTTGAGTGATGAATCGGATTTTGAGTTTTGATTTGCAGTAAACATTTAGTGTAGTATAACAAAGTCCCCTAGGATAGTGTATAACAAAAAATTCCGGATCCGGATTTATAACAAAGTTGTGATTTTCTATATTGAAGGAATTCGATTTAAGCTTTAGCAATTCACACAGTGTTAGTATATGGACAAGCAAAAAACACGATTTTTGTGGAAATTGAGAGCGCCCTCATTCAGAATTCTGAGTAGGCCTCTAGAGAACTGAACTGAATTGTGAAAACTTATCGAAGTCGTTAATGATGCAATTGAATGCACGTGTAAACTAATTGCTATTTGTTGTGAAATATTAAAGAGGTTGGTATGTATTGTATGTATTGTTATTTCGGAATTCCCGCCTATGTTTAAGGCGCACCACTGCTCAGCAGTGAATTTTCAGATTTCACATATTCCAAACCATTTACAACATTACATTATCACAACTAAAATCTACTACCATCACTGTACGAACATTCTATACTACTACTGCCGGAACCTAGGGGGAGTGCATGCAGGTAACAGACCCGGATTGATCCCCTACTCTTTTCGACAAGGTCTGCAATTTTTACGGCTCAGGGGATGATCGTCTCTGAAAAACACGGGAACACCACCATTTACATGGACTCCCGAACCATGAGGCGCCGGGGGGCGGGCAGGACCCACCAGCCCAATTACACTTGCACCTTCTACGCAATGGGTGGGAGCGAGGAGAAAATTCCATAATCACACTATGCAATTATGCAATTTCCGGCCTTTAGGAACTATTTGAGTATGATCCAAGAAGCCCCGACTCTCGCGGGGCTCGAACCTGGGCCGCTCGATCGTTCTTTTACCCTGCCGACGGTTCAGCACCTTGGACCGCTCGGCCACCTCGCCTCATTTGTTTGTAATATATATAATGTACTTTGTAAAAATAAAACGTAATACTTATAATTTTGAGTGTATTGTGTTTTATAAAGGGTGTATCGGGTTAATAAAATAACCAAATAGCAAAGAAAGTAGCCAATCAACAAGTTTAGATAAGACATGCGGTTTCAGATTCGACCTACAATCCTCGCAAAAAGTACTTGGATAACACCCCCATGCTTTCTAAGTGTAACAAGAGTGAGACTTGCTGTGAGGGAAAGCAGGGAGCTGGGGGGGCAAATGCGCCCCCTCAGAAATTGCCTCGGCACCCCTTCTACCCCTACCCCCCTATTTGAAAGGTCTGGTTACGCCAGTCCCCTTCACAACACAATGAAAAATTGGCCCTGCACAACATTGTACAGGGGGAGCGGGACATGAGTTTACATGCGATTGCGCTTAAGTGTTCCACGACGTTTGGCGAGGATTGCCTGAGTCAAGTGCAAAAAATGAAACATCTTAATATTAACGTTTCTTCTACTTTCCAAAAACACTCCAGATAACAAAATTCTCAGGCAGATCTTTTATCTAATATACTACATTTTAGAGAAATTTGAGAGAAAACAATGTGGTTGGTGTTTCATTCATTGGCTACTTCTTTCACGACACATATGTATTACAACCATCAGAGTCATTTTACCGTGGGCCGGATCCAAAATGGCTGCAATCATTACAGAGGATAGTATGAATGTTTTGACGTGTTATCAATAATACAGTGCTATTTTTCGACTGAAAGGGACAGTTATTTTAAAAAAAATGTTTTACAGATGTTGGAAGAATATTAGCCTGGAATTTCACTTTTAAAACATTGGTGACTTAAACATTGATACACTACAGTAATTAGGGGCAGGTTGTACTAGTACATGCCCAAAAAATGAAAACCATGTAATTGGTTTTAGCAAAGGTACCATAATATTTTTTTTGGTAAATTAAAAAAGGTGGCATATCACTATTGCGATGCCCATAACAGACTTTGTGTATGCATATGGACTATATTTGTTTAAGAGATTCTTGTATTAATCATCAAAAATTCATATATTTTTCCAAATACATCCACATTTTACATTACAATACAAGAAGGAGTGTTACACATTCCCAGATTTTATTTAAAATCCCTTTAGATTGCTATTTTGAGTATACCTTCAATCTCATAAGCCCCCCCCCCAAAAGTTTATCTCAGATTTTTTTTTAAATTCATGCATTTGTTTGATAATGCATATTATTTTGTTATTTGTCAATTTAAGTTTTTTTATGAAAGTTAAAATAACACTATGTGAGTACAAAACAAAAAAAAAATAAAAAATACTGCGCTAAAAACACGGAACAAAAATGCGCACATTTGAGATAAATTTTTTGTTCTTGGCCTGATGACGATTTTTGCGTGCACACACAACACACACAACAGGCAATTGGGACAATACAGATCCGCATCAATTTTGTATTAATAGGATGTGATCAAGGATTACTGTGACTGTTTCAAAGCATAAATTTAAGCTTGAGTGAGTGAGTATTAAAGTTTAACGACACCTCAACACAATTGTGTTATAAATCGTTGTCATTCATTTTCATTTAACATTAAATATAAAAAACACGCAATTTCCAATCAAATACAATTTAACAGTTTACAAAAGATACACATCATACAGTAATGAACCAAGTCATCACTATCCGTGTATAAACAGATAAACCAACTAATTGCAAATATGGAGGGTGGTAAAGACGCGGATCGGGGGTGAAAAGACACTTAGAAAACATTGCATCAATAAACAAGTTCAAAAGATATACTGATAAATTATAATAACTATACACAACCATAGATCGATGACAAAGGTCATCAGTCATCCATGTACCCCAGCAAAAACACTTCAACTTCAAATAACAGATAAGGCCAAAAAAAAAAAATTGTTGTGTTGCCCTCCCCAGCTTAAAATCGGGAAGGTCGGTCGGTGGGTTTTTTTTTTTTTTTTTTTTTTAATTTTAAACTCATATCTTCCAAATTGATGATTGCTATTTATTCATGAAAATCACTAAATATGTAATAGGGTCATCAAATATCTATTAGAAAAATGTTTCTTGTACTGACTTTACTTTTTTGAAAAAGTCTCTTCAATGTTGGTGTTTATAAGGGTTTTACAATTTAACACGGCAAAATCCCAGTCCCGCAGTTACACTTATGCCAAAAGGAGGGATCATATGATCGGAACCGGACAAGAAATGCTGCAATGTTAAATCCGAGTGTCAAGTGAGGGAAGGGAAAGAAAAAAAAAAAAACCGATGGCGATTTGTACGGTGCATAGTGCAAGCTGCCATTCTTGTTATGCCTCGCATATAAACCGCCAAAAGTCTCACATAGTACAATCGTAAGTGGTAGTACACTCAGTCATAGCAACGGGTAGCACTTTACCAGTCACAGAGTCGTGTAGTTACAACCTTTAAAGCTGTAACACTCAACCGTAACTACCGGTAAAATCCATCGTGATCGTGTTCATGATAGATCAGCAAATGTCATACGCGCTGCAAGCATGTGCTGTCAGTGTAACGACAGCACGTGAAGTGTAATTGATGCATTATTTGTTTATTTTTCGCTGCTTCAGAGAAGAGAAATTTTGTTTTTTTTCATTTAATAAACTGTTTCAACTGGGTTTTTTTCAAATGGTTTCATTTAGTATTTGTTTATAAAGTTTTTGGTACCATTGCACGTCAAATTTTGTTTTAAATTTTAATATTACGTGTTTTTTTCGAATTGTACTCTATAGTCCTTGAGTATACGGTGCGGTAAATACGGCCAGCCGTGCTAAGGCCAATTTATTTTCCTTTGTGTTTCTCGCAAATTTTGATATTGCACACAATTTCATTCCTAATTTCCCTTGTCATTTCCAAGGAATAGTGAGTGTTTTGCCCGTCAAGGAGTTAAAATCCGAGTTTACTCTTGTGATTTTCGTTTGGTGGGTTTTTTCACACATTTATCCACCGGAAAACAGGTAAAATAGACAAAATCAAGACTTAAAAAAAAAAATTAAAAAAAACCGACCCGAGATTTTCGGGATTTTGGGTCGGTCGCGGAGGCAACACAACAATTTTTTTTTTTGACTAATCGACAATCACATCAGACCATGCAAACATGAGAAGCCACTTTACAGAACAAATAGATTGTCTCATCATGTACATTTTATAAATGGCCCCAAAACACTTGGGCTTATCCCAAACGGATAGATTTTAAATTACATCAACAATTACAGTAAAACCCTAATACATGCTACTATTTACTATACAAAACAAAATAAATAGGTGGGTCTTACCTATGTACAAATGTATTGATATTGGTGAAATTTATGAAATTTAAGCGTGATTGATGCTCTTGTTTGATTTCCTGCCCTGTTTCTTATTAGCCTTCTGTAGCTCTAGCTGGCATCAAAGATGCACCCAGGCCAATGTTTCTATAATCAAGGTACTGCAAGACCATGCACTGTATCCCACCCCTTATTGATTTTGCTTTTATTGATTTGGGGTGATGCTACTTGCATAGCATATATAATTGAATTTAATGAAATCCCTATATTTGCATATTAAGTTTCCTTGATGCTCACACTAACCTTAAGCATTAGTTAGCTGTGTGCATGCAACTGAGGTGGAAGCTTGAGGAATAAATTTCTTCTTGAAGTGTTCTGTAATTGTGAACCTGAGACGAAGATTTGTTCAGCGTGAACCAATGAGGTATGTACTATGTCCTTATATACTTCTTTGCATAAGGATCTGAATACTACTGGGCAACTCTGCTCCAATTGGTTATGCCGACGGTTTTGATGCAGATAAACTTGTGATAGTACAGGTGTATAAAGAGTACCATAACATATCATACCATCAATTGTATCACCTGAAATTTGTAATTTTCAATAAAAAATACATCAATCTGCGGTTATTTCTCAAATGTGCATGCAAAGAAAACAAAAACAAAACATGATTTGCTGGAAACTGAGTGACCCCTTTTAAGTCCAGCTACAGATATCAATTGACCCTAATATCAACCTTGTTATATTAGATCTATACTGTTTTTCAACAGTGTCTCGACCAGTTTTTTGGCTGATTCTGAATCCATGGATGCCAAGGAACACACTTGACATTTTTTTGTAAATGCAAAACCCAAATGGCCACCAAAAACACTAAACATCATCTCTTGTTCACTCCAAAGTTGTGATTTTTTCACCTGTCCTCGTTTAAACATTCATTGTGCCAATTAACGTATGATTCTGTACCCACGTAATCAATGAATTCATATGGCCGCTAATACAATAATGGCTGTCGTGGATCTTTTTTGACAGCAGGTTGGTAATTTTTAATCGATCCTGGGTTTTGGCAGTCCAATAAATTAATTTAAAATAATTGTTTTTTGAATGTTTATTTTGAAAGGGTGATAATTATTCCATCATTATATGATCCAAGATGGCTTCCGATACTGTGAGATGGCTATAATTGATCGCTGTGTCAAACCGAGTACTGCATGTTTGTGTATATCTATGTAAGTCAATTAGATCAATGTACACATCATTAGGTAATCTGAGGAATCGATACATGTAAGAATTCCCATCCAAAATGGGTATCCAATCTGGCTGGAAATGGCACTTACTTAGCGGCGAAAAATCCTATCACTAATAGTCTAGAGGAGATATGTTTCTTTGTTTTTGGGTAGGTTTTAAGCGTCCATTGGCATCGCATGTTGTGATTTTGATGAATAAACGACTCAATGGCACTTAGATAGCTTAATGGGTTGTGTGAAGTGATAATCCAACTAAAAACCACAAAATATATTCTTAGCCTACGCGTGAATTCACGAACCTTGTTGGATTGAATTTGCAGCCATATTGAACGCCTATCTAGGATGCCATCTTGCAGATTCAATCACTTGATCATGTTATGATATTTAAATTGCTCTGAAGCAGTTTATAGTGATATACACAAACATGGCAGCCCTTGCCTTTAAGTAGTAAATGAATTTTGCCCATTTTGGAGCCATCTTGATGTTTATTGATTTGTATTACTTAGAAAATTTATTGAAGCTATTCATAATTGTTTTTCATTAATATATTGATTTGCTAATCATTGGTATAATATATATATCATGTTGCCATTCTACGGTCAAAGTAGACAAATATCAGATGCTTGTTGTATTGGCAGCCATATTGAATCTCTTAATTATGTGGGTAATGCCGCAACATCTTAATTTGCACATGGGTGTTTTTACTTGGCCAGGCCAAAAAATTAACTTTTTAGTTATTAACATATGAGTTTTTAGTGTTTTGGTGGCCATTTTGAATTTTTGCGTTTCCTGGAAATGCTCAAGTTTTTTGGTCTGGCATCCATCGGATTCAGATTCGCGGAAAAACGGTCTAGAAAACATTGAAAAACAATTATATATATGGTATAACCATGTCATACAAACATGGTCTGTAGCCTGGACTATTTCAAACCGGTCTTACAATTATCCTCAAATTCTGGTTTAACAGTTTATGACTTGGCTAATTATATCTAAATCATCAAAACAGCATTTTTTCATGCAATTTCAAAGATACACTATCACATTTGAAATAGTGCACCCTTAATCTTTTTTTTTCTTTCAAAATTGAATTTTTGCATTGTTATGGCTGTAAAGCTTTTATATACATTAGGCCCTCACCTGAAATGATTAAGACAATTAGCACCTTCTGTAACATAATGATTTTTATAAATGACGGAAATGGCATTTACCATAAAAACACACACCACCGGAGTTGATCCTATGGCATGCACCCTGTTTTTACTGGTCTGTGACTTTGTGGTTTAATATCATTTAGTATGAGTCTAGCTATTCATGTAATAGACACATTTTGTTGAATATTAATGGCAAACTTAAAGTTATCCTACAATTTACTTGTATGTCTTCAGCCCTTAATGAGCCCCTACATGTATCTGTCATGGGGTTATGTTATTATTAGTTAGTTAAACCAAAGTTTTAAGATTCTGGTTTTGTCCCCGCTAAACGGGGTTGACCGGATACACCTCACACTGTAAAAATAACCACCGCACCTCGTTTTGTGACAAACCACCTCGTTTTTAAGCACCCACAACAATGGATACTTAACCTTTTGTGTTCCTTTTTGATAGCCACTTAAAAACAAGGTCCAATTTGAAGTGGCTTCCCTGAAAATGAGTACAAAAATGAGTCAGTGCACCTAATGCTGTCATTGTGTGGCTTGCTCTGTTTATTGATCATTATTTGATTGGTTTTAGCATATCACTTATCTTGGGTACATTGTGTACTCATTTTTGTACTCGTTTTTATGTCAGTCGTGTGTAGCACAGCGGACATATTGTGCTCCTAGGCCTTCTTTCTTTCCTTCTTTCTTTCTTTCCTCTTTCTTTCTTTCCAAACGCTCCTTACAATGCTTTCTTTCTAACCCAACGCTTGGGCCGATTTCAACCAAATTTGTTCTGAAGAACCACTGGACCAAGCGTCATATATGGTGTACACAGATTTGGGACAGAGTTCATGTGTGGCTGAGTTAACCCTCGCTACCTGAGCACATTTTTTGATAACAAAACCCTCCCAAGGGTGGGGGGGGTGGTTACCATCCCCCTGTGAAAATTTTCTCATTACTGAACACCCGATTCATGTAACTTTGAGTACCAAAGGCTATCTTAGAGTTTCTTCTTCCATTGTAACAAAATAAGTACTAACATCCCCGTTATTACGTCCATGTCATGTTAAGGAAAGTAGAAAATACTGAATATAGGGTGGAAAAATTTTTTTTTTAAATGATATTTCGCACTTTTTAGCGCTCAAACCCTTATTATAGCTCTAAAATGCTGTTATTATTATAAAACTAGTCATTTCCCATCAAGTAGAGTCAAAACCGCAATGAAAATCTGCTTTTCCCCTAACCGTTTTAGCGAAAAATTGCACTTTTTCACTGTGTGTGTCCTATGGAAATGGCAGTTTTGCTGACATGCGAACTTTTGACGTCATTGTGACGTAGATCTATGAGTTGGTATCATTTTGGTTCAATGGAAAGAGGGAGGACCATAGCTATCTATTGGTATCCAAATCAAGTGTCTGTGATGTTCTGTGTTGCGTTAGGCATGTTGGTACTTCTCTTCCGGAGGGGGGGGGGTGGTTACCACCCCCCTATCCTCACTTTGGGATCACCCTGGTACATATATACCTATAGCCCGGTAGGATGTGTGTTTTTATTGGATGAAAAGGAGGCGGAAAACGTCAATTGACATTACGTTAATAATTTGTGGGCACCAAGAAAGGGGGTTTTTAGCATGCATGGGAAAAAAACCTGAAGGGGGTGGTAACCCCCCCCCCCCTCCTTCGGTAGACGGGGTTAAAGGGTCATTCTTTGAAAATCTATAAATTCCTTCTTCTGCCTATCAATTGCTATGGTCACAATTTTCAGTCAGAAGAACCATTAACCTACAGGCCCATATAGTGTGTACACAGATGGGGTGAACGGCAATGTAGGCCGATTAAAGGGGCATTCTTTGAGAATCTAATAAATTCCATTTTCAGGCTCAAATTTTTAATGGCTATGATCACCAAAGTTGGTCTGAATAACCACTGACCCAAGACCCATAAGGTTGTAACACATTGGGGTCAAAGGTCATGTAGGCTCATTACAGGGGCATTCTTCATCAAATCTATAAATTGCTGCTTTGGTCACTTAACGACACTATCAGTAGTTTTGCTAATCAGCAATTGAAAAAATCATCACAAAATCAGATTTTTACATGTATGTAACCAAGTACAGGTATCCTAACCTACCCTGCAATGATAAGACCAAAGCAACCTAATAAGGACCGAATCGGAGATTTTAGTCATTACTGGTCCGTTCGGACATCTTACACAACAGTAATTGATGGAGAAATCGTATGTTGGAACACTGCCGTTTTCCTTCCTTTCTGTCTATTCTACAGCGGGAACGGTACATATGAGAATTCTACAGACTTATCCTTCACTTGGAAGCTATTCCTGCAATTTTCAAATATTTTTCAAATCACCTGATAGTGTCTTTAAATTGAAGAGGCCTCTGACTCATGGACCATATATAGTGTACACAGATTGGGGATGCAAGAAATTTGGCTGATTAAAGGGGTATTCTTTGAAAATTTTCCGAAATTCCATCAGTCTGCGAAATAATATGTGCTATGATCACGCAATGTTATATCCAGACAAACCGTATCCCCACTGACCAGTCCTGACTATGGGGTTTGCACTGATTATCAAATTCAACATACACTGATTAAGGGGCATTCTTTGAAAATCTATAAATTACATCTCTGCCTTACTTAACTCAAAATAAACCTCCGTTCAAATTAACACATTCGCTAGGTGTGGTCAAAGGTGCAAGAACATTGCATGCTGACTTAGTGCTTCTTCGAAGCACATTTATCCCTAGTTGTACTTGTTTCTGCTAGAACAAGTAATCCTCCATTGTGAGGGAGCACTTTAAAAACGGTAGTGGTTTGTCCAAACACGAGGTGGTTTTTTTACAGTGTCAACCCCCATCAAAACTGCTGTGTGAGGATTTATTGGAGCAAACGATAATTGACCCGGATTGCCCTTCCTGACGTCAATCTCACAGTTTTCGGCAGTGGGCCTGGCCTTTGGGCAACCATGCACACCATGCAAGGCAGCATATGCTGGACTTGCTGGATAGCCGCCATTAGCTCTCCGAGCTGAGTCATCCTATGCCCTTGTAGGTAGATCTTCCTTTTCATTCTACCAGGTAACCAGCTACCCTCCTCATTAGATTTCCTTAGAACCCTGATGGGATCCTGAGGGACAAGTAGTACTAGTTACCAGGACACCAGTAGCAGGCCCTCGAAGGAACCTGACCTTAACCTGATCTGTTATAGAGGTTGTGCGTGTGACGTCATTTCGTATCAATCGGCGAGTCTTCACTGTTTACGGTATAGTGTGTACGGCACATGCATGATTACAAAGCGTGCAAAGCAGTGTCCCGAATTTTGTTTGGGTGACTCAGTTCATCTTTCGGAAGCGTTTTCATAAACGTTTATGACTGAATAGTTTCCTGTGACAATTAAAAATGACCGACAACCGCAGTCAGTCATCCACAATTTATCACAGACGGTAACTAAAATGATGAGATCTGCGAGACTGGGAAATAAGCCCGTCCTAGCGAGAGTGCCTGATTGAGGCTGGTCCCTGAAATATCGGTTACTAGATTCTATGCAAATTTGTTTCAGTTTCTTTTTCCGCCTTGTTTATAAAAGTAAGTAACACCCACAGTATGGCATTCTTGTTTTTTTTGTTTTTTAGGATTAATTTTATTCCATGTTAATTCTGGACCCCGAGTCGCCGTACTTTCACTACTGGTGTCAAGCTGTCTACAAGTACAAGTTAACACCTGATCGTACAATACATGATAGACCATAAGAGCAATGAGGAGATTCTACATGATCCACGTACATCAACGTATTAATGTTGAAAAGATCGCAAATTATTAAGACTTATCATGCACCAACCGCCTGATCTTCCAAGGAAACATACCTGAAGATGAAGACTAGCTAATATAAGCACATTTTATCAACAATATTGGCAAAACCTGACCTCAGCTCAGATCGAAACTTTTGTTTTGCGGATCATCTTTTTAAAGCGGTTTTTCGGATGATCCCCCAAGAATTTTATAAAAAATCGCGTGATGGGTAAAACGGCATGTTATGTAAGGTTTCCACCAGTGGATCTTCTGCGACCCCCTACGCAAAACGTCCACTATTGGAATAACTGCGCACGGTGGTCGCAGAAATCCACTTCGGAGTTATCAGCGCACTAATATGGTGTATAACATAAATTTTGAAAACATTTATGCCTATAAGCTCCTATATAAGAGAATCCATCGGCCGATCCATAACCGTGCGCTGAAACCCCCGTTCCTTATAAGCGACGGTGGAGTATTTCCGCGCAAGGACGCAGGAAATCCACCAGTGGATTACCTGCGCACGCGTGCGCTGAAGCCACCTTTCCTTAAATCGATCGGTGGGTATTTCCGCGCACTGAACGCAGGAACTCCACCGGAGGATTACCTGCGCACGGGTGCGCTAAAACACCCGTTCCTTGTAAGCTACGCGACGGTCGCGGTGGAGTATTTCCGCGCACGGACGCTGGAAATCCACCGGAGATTACCTGCGCACGGGTGCGCTGAAACCCACGTTCTTTATAAGCGACGGTGGAGTATTTCCGCGCACGGACGCTGGAAATCCACTGTGATTACCGGCGCACGCGTGCGCTTAAACATCCGTTCCCTAGAGCGACGGTGGAATATTTCCGCGCACGGACGCAGGGATCCACCGAGGATTACCTGTGGCACGGGTGGCGCTAAAACCCCTTTCCTTATAGCGACGGTGGAGTATTCCCGCGCACGGACGCGGGAAATCCACCGGAGGATTCCACCTGCGCCTGGTGCGCTGAAACCCCCGTTCTCTATAACGCCGGTGGAGTATTTCCTGCGCACAAGTTCGACGGTAATCCACTGGTGGATTACCGGCGCACACGTGCGCTTAAACATCCGTTCCCTATAAGCGACGGTGGAGTATTTCCGCGCACTGACGCAGGGAATCCACCAGAGGATTACTGCGCACTCGTGCGCCAAAATCCGTTCCCTAAAACACGGTGGAGTCACAATATAGAAAAGGAGACCCCGGTCTGGCCGCCATTGTTTGTCTGGCATGGACGCGCTATTGGGGGTATTCGTAATGTTCGCAAATGCATTTTCGCGTCTCGTGAATCTTTCGTGTAGCGTATGCGTTGGCAGCGTCTTCAGCGTTAACTTACAAACGCGTGTCTGTGGTACGCCCCCTAACTTCGTTACATTATTTTTTTCTCTGTT
>JAMKCH010062378.1:0-22733 GCA_023653785.1 Ophioderma brevispina
CTTTTTTTTTTTAAATACGTCACAGAAATTCATGATTTTGATTGGCCGACACAGCAACGCGTTGCTGAAATGTCGCAACGCGTTGCCGAAATGTCGCAATCAGTTTCGCTCGCGTTTTTATGGGGGTTTGTGAAATTGTGAAAAGACAACGGCACATTTACACGAAAAAAGTCCATGCATGCAATCAGCTACTGGGGGGCACTCCCATCTTGGAGGTGATGCGTATGTAAGGCTGTAAAGACCCCCATTTTCAGCATCGCTGTCACCCAAAGACCACGTATATTTTGAAAATGTCACCCAAAGACCCCATTTTTTTAAAAATTTTGCCACTGTCACCCAAAGGCCCCTATTTTTTATAAAATGTTGAAAATTTCACCCAAAGACCCCCATTTTGGGTGAAATTTGTGCAACAATTTCTAAAAAGACCCCATTTTTGGAAAATGTTGCCAATTTGTCACCCAAAGACCCCCTTTTTTGGAATCCTCTGTCACCAAATGCCACTGGGTCTGGAAGTGCCAGCCTTACAGCCATATCCATTTGATATGTGATTGCCCCTAGGTCCGCTATGGGCTTCATCGCCACTCTCTCGCTACACAAGATAACCAGTGGTGATACCTTCAAAGAGAGCATCAAAATCTACAAGGCTTTATTAAGCTTAATAAAGAAGGAACGGGGATTGTTCAGCACAAGCAAGCATTAAGTGAAGAAGATATGGCGAAGATCTTGGATTCACTGGATATGACAACACCTGAGGGCCTACAGAATAAGATGTTTATAGATGTCATGGTATATTTTACACAAAGAGGTAGACACCATCTTCGCAGCATGAAGACTTCTGGCTTTGTTGTTGAAGTTAATGAACAAAACCTCCTTTACATTGTTCACCGTGATACGCTCACTAAATCTAGACGTGAAAATGAAGATGAAGGCTACAGTGGACATATGTATGAGATCCCAGGTTCTGGCAGGTGTCAAGTTGCAACATTTCTGGCCTTCAAAGATGTCCTGAACCCCGCACAAGAATGTGGCAGCGTCTTAAAGCCATTGCACTCTCTAATAATTCCATAGTACACAAATGCACTATTAAGAGTTTTACTATGGGAAATGATGAAACCATCTCTGAGAAAGCTGGTTGCTCAAAGAAGAATACGAATCACAATTTGCGAGCGACAACATGCACCCCGTTCGATGAAGCTGGATTTCCAAACCGTCATATTATGTCAGTAACCGGACACCGGTCCGAGTCATCACTGAAGCATTATTCTAGGTCCAGTGACAAGAAGAAAATGCTTATGAGTGCTGCACTTGCTGATCAGATGCAGAAGAATGCTCCTGAGCCAGAGAAATAAAGAATGTTGTAGAGCTAGAAGGAAACCCAATGATGATTGCACATGGGATAATCTTGCAGATAACCTCCTTACCAGTTCTCAAAAGAAACTTATCCTGAGTGACTCCAACTTCACCATCTAAAATGCTATGTTAACCTCTTCTTTTTCAACACTTCAATTTCTATGGCTCTGTTAACTTTCATAACAAATACATTAAATTTGTTCTGAAAGATGTTGTAGTTTTGATTTTAAAAGCAGTTATTTCAAACATTTTTTTTTCAAATTTGACTAGGAAGTAATCTAGCTGTTTCACCTTGTGCAATGGTGCAATTGAAAGAATATTTTCATGAGTTGAAAGATAGAATATTCCATTTTCGCCAAGTTGAATGGAACATTCCATCTTTAAGTTCATGAAAATATTGTTATCATTGAACTCATAAACATTCATTATATTGTATAATAGATATGATAGACATCTTAATTACTGCAATAATGTTCATTTGTAGACATTTATCGAAAACTTGAGAGATGCTCAATTGAAAGCTTACGGACAGTTTAAGTCATGGCTTAAACTAGACTACGTTCTAACCATACGTCAATACGTCATACTGCATGGAATTTGTGCCTTGAGGAAATATCTCTTGTTGGCGCTATTACTTCAAAATCGTCTATGGGCATTTGTACACAGTTTCACGCCTCAATCATTTTGAGCAGCTTTCGTGGCGAAAATACGTGTTTCTTTGTGGAAGCAGTTGCATTTTAATTGTGTTTTAATACAAAGTAAACTTAAATGACGCATCACCCATAGATTACCTTAGACCTCCTATATCCCTGAACTCCTCATATATGGCGGTTGGGTTTGACGGTAAATCCATCAGATTGTAAACAGGGAAAGAGAAGATACATTGTAATATGTAGTCTGTATATCACAAAGAGAACAATATCCTACAAGCTTACCTGGTTAACAACAAAGAATCCAAACTCTAATCGTTGTCGTTGCATCAAGGAAGTCAGATACTGGAGTGCGATAGGTAGATGATGGGCGCGATCACGAAACGGAAT
This sequence comes from Ophioderma brevispina, assembly GCA_023653785.1. Taxonomy (NCBI): domain Eukaryota; kingdom Metazoa; phylum Echinodermata; class Ophiuroidea; order Amphilepidida; family Ophiodermatidae; genus Ophioderma; species Ophioderma brevispina. The sequence goes on from JAMKCH010062378.1 coordinate 2,391, forward strand.
GATTATGGCAACCTTGAAGTAATGAGAAAAATAGATGTTAATCGGTTTAAAAGGAGGAGGGCAAATAAGAGAGAAACATGGCGTGCCAAAAAAGATGAAAAATCAGCCTATTGACCTGAATTATCGCTTAATATCCCCCTTTTTGCGCTCTCTTCTCCCCTCCCCGATTTGGCGGTTTCTGCCCACGCCTTGAAGACACTATCAGTGATTCACCCGTAAGAGCCAAAATAATTAAAAGTTTGCAGGAATAACTTAAAAGTGAAGGATATCTTTGTAGAATGCTCATTACTTTATCCAACTGAAGAATTGACAGAAAAGGAAAAAACAGCAGTGTTCAAAGATATGAATTTCCATTCAATTACGCGTTGTAATAAGTGTCCGTACGGACAGTATAGGCTAAAATATCCGATTCGTGGGGTTATCGGAAGCAACGCGACGGGTGTACGATATCGGAAACCAGTAATCACCGCGCACACTGCGTTTCCTTGTCAATATGGCTACCAGCTTTCATTGAAATAAAGTAATGCATGGGGTCATATCTGAAACGTTAACCTACCTCAACACCAAGGGGAATTGACTATACGTGAAAGAGTATCGGAAAGCCAGGATTTTTCATACTTCCAGTTTTTCGATGCAACACCGAGTATGTCTCTCCCCCGGTCTCTCCTAATTGCATTGAATTATGGCTCGTGACGTCATCAGCTCACTTTAAAATGCATTGCCGGAATGTGCAAATCATAAATACATATTTGGTTTGAACTTCTATCAAAACAGAGTTTCTCACCTAAAGACCGTCGGTTCCGCCCCAAGTCTCTTCTTACCGAAAGCTCCGGTGTAAAAGGAGATATGATCCGCCAGGAGCCATAGTCCGGGTTCCATAGATGACAACAGAATAAAGCGTGAAACTAATGTCGCGTGAAGAGGCAACTGAATCAAGTGCGCTATTCTTCACCGTTGTAGGTGGACTGTGAGTCCGGAGGACTATATCTCCTGCCACGCCGGTGATACGAACTTACACCCGAAACCGTTTCAAAAGGGAATCCTACCATAGAATTGGAGTTTATTATCTCAGGCCTACCTTCCATCTAGGAAGACAGTCGTTTGGTATCCAATGTCCACCAGGCATATACGTGTAATTCGATGAAATCGATATACTTCTTGTCAATATAGAATCTGGAAAAACTTGCTGACACTTTACCATTCCTTTAATCTTCATGCAAGATGTAGAAAAGTCCTCCTTTTTAGTCCGATTTAACTTCCTTAATATATTGTTCGTGTCTGCCACAAGTGCGTTGACATTACCAAGATGGCTCCCCAATAGTTTTTGTTCCACTGTTTTTAATGAGACGTCACTCAAGTCAATGCTTTTCGCCACACCAACTATTATATGAATAAATGAAAACAGGGAATAACCAATAAAGAGAAGCACTGTAATTCATAATTCACGTGAACGCAGGTGTTTTTGAATACAGCGTTCTTTCTTATCGGCGTCGGCGTAGCGTATTTTTCTTTGTTCCTTGCTACGCGGTCCGGTAAGCTATAAAAACCTTCTGATTTGCGATGAATGAGTGAATTATACATATACCCATGATGCACCGCGCGAGAAGTACATAATGGAAAAAAACGTCTAGTATGCATTTCCCGCTGCATAGTAAACCCCAGAGTAAAACGACAATGTCAGAGCCTAGAAATCATAATTATTTTAATTTTCCAGTTCTCAGTCATATCAAATGCCCACCAGAGTCGAGCCTTTTCCCAACAGGATCCTCCAGAAAACCCAATAAAATTCATAGGTTGCCGAATTTTGCGCTAATTTGTAATCAGAAATCGCGTTACCCATCCATTGCCTTCCCCAATAAAAACATTCTGGCCCCGCCACATTGCAACACGTAGTAATTTCTGGATCTATGGTAATTATCACAGATATCACAGTCTGAGGTTGATCAGTTAAGTAATTATAACATCGACTTGTCTGGTCAAAATCAGACTGTGATATTTGTGATAGTTAAGAAAGTCGAACAAAATAAACTTACATATAATAAAATGCCCCTTTTATCTGACAGGTTAACTAGTGGTAAAACTTTCAATGAGTAAGTGGAAGAAGGCTAGCGGTGACGCACCACTGGGAAGTACATAAGTTTTCCTAAATAAATTCTCTAAAATTATACAAATCAATTCTACGCGGGTTCTCCCGTCTAGTATGTGCACATTTTCTTAAAATGAATTCAATGTCATCTCCTTTTTTCCCTTAATGACAGTGACCAACGGATGTACACCACGTTCCATTGACTCAAATAATGGCGCTATTGATAAGTAAATCCGTCCGTTATGCATAGGACAACGGACTTCAGATTCTCTGGAACTGCAGAGCCATTGTTATTGTCCATAACGTTGAAACGTTCCAGGTTTATCACCTCCCGATTTAGATTGAGCTATCGCCTCGCTCACGAATAAAAAAACCGGAGCTTCTTCTGTGAGTTCAATAACTTTGACCGTATATTTCATCATTTATTCAAGAAGAGAACGAAGATGAACAAAAATCATGAAAAAAATGTTGCTTGGCAAGATGTAACCTAACACCTTTGTGCAGAACCAAGACCCATAACTCAATCATGTCAATGTAGGACCTCTTTTCTATTCAATTTAAACGTTTGTTCGGCACCGGTTTACTTGCATTTCATATAGGTGAATGATTTTCGATTTCTGCTAATAACGCGGTAAATTGAATAGAAAGGGCGTTACACGGCAAGTTATGGGTTTGGTTCTCCACAAAGATGTTAAGTCTCGCAGTTTGCCAAACAACTTTACTCACATGCGTTTTGTTCACCTTCGTTTCCCTCTCGAATAAATGATAAGATATAGGGTCAAAGTTAATTGAACACATATATAGTAGAACCCCTAACTTTATTTATTTGTGGAAGAGGACAGGTAATTTGTGTTCCACATCATGAAAAATAGTTTAATCTAAATCGGGGTGGTGGTATAACACTTGAAATCTTTCAGCTGCGTGGATAATAACAATGGCTCAATGAAATCTGAAGTGCTTGGTCCTCGGCACACCGAGCGGATTTACTTATCAATAACCCCATTATTTCCTGGAGTCAATGAGTCAAGATGTACATCCGTTGGTCACTGTTATTCAGGGCAAAAAATTGAGATGACATTTAATTCATTTTCTAGAAAATGTTCACATACTAGACGTAAGAACACACGTAGAATTGATTTCTATAATTTTAGAAAAATTATTTCGAATTATGTACTTCCCAGGGGTCCGCCACCTTGGTCATTATCCGAGCATCAAAGGTCTAGTGTTCGAATCTTGAACATGTCCGGGGTGTAAAAGATAATTATAGTACATTGTGTAATCAATTGCGAGACGTTGATTTTTAAATGTAAATGCCACAAACATATTCTCGTGCATCCTAAGATGTCACATGGCTAGGTCCCAATTTATCTTCGAAGACTAGTTAATTGATCACAACAATATGTTATACTTACCGAAAAATAATGGATTTCACTTATTTCAGGAAAAACCTGGGGCCTTGAATGGATGGTTAAGAAATGTTCGGAAAATGATAAAAGAAGATTAATTAAAAGCATTGGGCCTCAGAAAAAAAATACTCTTACTTTGTATTTTTACTTTGTCTGGTATATTGGTGAAAGGTAAATTAATGTACAATTTTAAAAAGTGAAATTTTGATTTTTCTTTGTTCTTATTTTAATGGGAGTTTTTAGTATTTTTTTAAACGGATTAATTAGAATTTAGAATTGTATTTTTGGTTTTTATTTTTGATTTTCCCTAATTTTGATTTAATATGGTGAGTTTTTCTTTCTAATATAAACAAGGACTTAAAAATAATTTTTTTATTACTCAATAATGAAGAAAAGTTAGCTATAGGTTGGAAGAAAACGACCATTGAGTTAAATATTCAATCTCTTTTGCTGAGTTTCATTTTTAGAGGTTCGCCTATTTCAGAAAGCATGATCCAAACTAATTACTTCAAATTTTAAATAAATAACACACTCACCCCTCACGCCATCGATATTTTTCCCGTGAGTTAAGTTATGAAGGAACTTCCATTAGTTTGAAAGATAGAGTGAAAAATAGACGAAGTCTCCGTCTAATAAATTCGAAACAAATTCTCAAAAATTAAAACATTCGAAACCTACGACAAGTAGCCGTTAGAAGGATTTTTAACCACTAGAGGAGCGGGGATTTGTTGGACGATGTCTGGATTTTAATTCATATAAACCTTCACGAATAAAAGGAATCATGCGTATATACAAACTATACTCGTTACAATGATAGCAAAAATCAATATCTTGTGTTATTTTAAAGTGAACTGTGGCTATTAAGATTGATGCTATAATAAACATAACATTAACTACCTCCCTCCTCCCTCTCCCTGCCTGCCTGCTGCCCGCCCGCCCGCCACCCGCCCGCCCGCCCCGCCCCCGTCCCGCCCCGCCCCCACACACCACACCACCCACCAACCCAAACAACCAACACCCACCCACCGACCCACCTACATACCTACCTAATACCACCTAACGACGACCTACCTACATACATACATTACATACATACATACATAATACATCCAGTACCGACTACCTACCTACCGACATACCGACATACATACATATACATGACATACATATACACCCATACACGATACATGTGTTGCACACACATACATACATACATACATAAAGACATACATAACATCATACAACATCAAACAACATACATACATACACATTCATTATGCATACTGATCTACATAAATACTGCAAATCTTACTCAATGACGATCATGAAACATAATGCGTACCAAAGTGGGCAAACAACATACATTGAATAATTAGGAACAAACATTTTATTACATTAAACGGCTGAGCAAGCTGAAAAAATCAATTTTGTATGAGCTTGTATCTGGTTATGAGTGCTTAGGGAAAAGACACTCACATACCGAAATATAGTGACTGAGAGGGCACACGATCTGAGAAGGATTGATGAAGTGAAAGAAGAGAAATCCAATCCGCCGTTCTCGTAGACAACGAGCAATAAGCATTTATATATGCAACACCGCTTATTCGATAGACGTTTGGATGGGCTACGGCAATAAGACGAGACTGCCACGAGCGTTCACGATAGAGTGAATCATCCTTGTGCAGTATTTAGCCCACAATTACTCTGATAGAAAATAGCATTTTAGCCTTTTTTAGGGGGTTTTTCGAGTGAAAACTTGTAATTATGCAGGTTAACATATACACCAAATTCAAGAAGGACGTGTTTACCTCTGCTCACTCACTACAAAACGTTAAGGAGTACCCACTTGACGAATTTATGTAACAGGGGGACATGTAATTAGATGTTTTGGTTTAGTTTTTCGTATAAAATTTTGACACAATGGTTTTTTCAAGACAGAAATTCACGGAGAATCTGAAAAATCATGGGGTCATTGTCAATTTTAACAGAGTGTCTTGGTGTTTTTTATAAGGGGGGCAATTTGTACAGGGGTAAACAATAAAAGTGTTTTAAATTGTTTTAAATTTCTATTCCATCTGTTCGGTGGGTAATAAGGTTTCTAAAAAGGTATTAGGTTTGCCATATTACGACCTATTGTTTTAGTACAAAGGCTCAAGAAAGGTCATTATTATAGAATGCGGTCCGATTTTATGAAACTGGTTTTTAAATCCGTCAGTGTTCTCATAACTAAGTAGAAAATGTATATAGATTCTGGGTTTACCTTTCAAGTGAGATTTACAGATATGATTGTGGTCTCATAGACCTGTGGACACGGCCATATTTGCCCCTCTTAATTTCATCAAAAAGTCATTGACCGAACGCGACCCTAGATTTCGGCTTATGTACAGTAAGACCGAACAATTTGGTACCATTTTAAAACAAAACGATGAATCTGTAACTTACCCCAAGTGTTGGACTGGAATCCGTTTTGCATCGGGTAAACTCTGTACTATGAACCCTCAGGTAGGGCAAAAAACTATACATTTCGTGTATCATTGAAAAGGTTATTCTGAACATGATGGTCTACTTTAAAGCACATTTTCCCCCTTTTTATATTTGCCCCCTGTATAACCTTGCCCCAAGAAGGACATCCAAAGAACACATATAAAAAAAAATGACAACCCAGCATTTTTGGACACATACCTTTTGATTTACCAAAACCTTGGTTGCCAGATTGTATATGAAATTTTTACAAAATACAGTTCAACATTGTACTAATATGGTTAAAAACATTGTTTAAAAATGGCAGCCTCCTTCCCGATATCATATCTCAACCTTTTGATTGATCAAAAGCCCCAAAAAAAGAAAGGTTGATAATACTGAAAGTATTAGAAGCAGGGGAGCCCATCAGGCAGGAAGGAAAGGAAAACGGTACATGTTTTCTCAGAGTGCAATATACATATTGACGTGTCTTTCAGGCTTGACTCTCAACAGTTTGTAAATTTAACTAGGTGTAGGACAGGATCAACCTAAAATTATCTAGGTAAAAACTGATCATATCGCAAACATTGACTAATATGGCAGTGACTGATGTTCAGCTGGCATACTAGTTTGTTCTGCCTATATATTACAGCCCAAAGAGGTTCTATATAGATAGAGAGGCAAGGCAAACGTTGAGGTGCGTAATCTTTAGGACATTAATCGTCTCGCATGTTTTGCCGACAAAGAAAACCTAGAGTGCCAACAATAGAAAGCAATGGCTGCCTCCGCTTCTCCATCATACTTTGTGGGTGCCGGCTTTGCCTATACAATAAATCGGTTTAGTGATACAAAGTGACTGGTGTAGAGGTCGGCCAGTTGTTTGTTGTGTAATATAGTGCACTGGATTATGTTCCAGCTACTCTTTTCTTCATAATGCAAACGCTGGCTTGGTGAAAAGATGTATTATTGAGGCGGGTGGTTTATGTAAATCAGATAGTACTGACGTGTCATTTCATTCGTGGGTGGCCATGGGTAGGAAAAAAATTTAACCACCCATGCACCCAACATCCAACAATGATATTTATGGGACAAGATTGTTTGTATTCGAATTGACATTATGCTGGGTATACAAGCACCCAACCTAATAATTATTCCGTTTGGCAATAGTCAAATGTCAACGCCCAGCACGGACTATTGGTTTTGAATGGGCTTCAACCCCTTGTTTACAAGCACATTAAAATAAAAGTATACCAATGACACGCCCCGGATTTATATGCAATACGTATGGCTGTGACAACAATGTGTAAACATCGACTCACAAGACAAACTGTTATACTGATAGTCGTCTGAACCAAAAGAGGTGCTATATAGATAGAGAGGCAACAAAAACTTGTTACGTAAGCTTTAGAAATTCACGTCTTGCATGTTTTGCAAACCACAAAGAAAACCTAGAGTACAAACAATAGAAAGCAATGGGCCTCGTCTTCTTCCACATACTGTGGGGTGCCGATTTGAATATACACTAATCGGTATAGTGTACAAATAATGTATGTGTTAGAGGTGGCCAGGTGTAATATTGTAATAATAGGTCCTGGAGCATCTGTGCTCAGCTATCTTTTTCTCCATAATGCAATGCGGCGCTTAGGTGAAAAGATGTATTCATTGAAGGGCGGTTTATTTAAATCAAGCCGAATGAGTGTCTTTCATCGTTTGGGTGGCCATGGGTAGGACACCAAAATTTAACCCACCCAATAGCACCAAACATCCAAATAACGAGATTTTTGGCGGAAATTGTTTGTACGAATTGACATTAGTGGGTATACAAGCACCCGACTGATAATTATTCCGGGCAATATTCAAATGTCAGCGACCAGCACGTACGACTGGTTTTGAATGGTGTACCCCCTTGGTCTGAACCGATGAGAAACGATCCGTGCCACGTACGGCCACTATTCCTAGTAAGGCCCAGGCCCTTAGCACACCATTATTGTGTGCACTTTGTCCTGAAAGAATGGAAAGCCTTGGCATGCCTTATAATATTAAGCCCTGGGAAAAATTATGATAAGTGCCAAACAAATGTAGCGCCCCTATTGGCTTAAGCCCCTCTATATGTTTTACCCATATGAAAATATTCCTTTAAAGAGCTCGTAAATCCACAACTCCCGAATATCTTTTTAACAAATATAAGGTACGTGAGGTGTAAAAGGATGCACATGTATATACTATTAATTACGTCAATACAATATGGCTGCCATTATAATGCAAATTAGGTAAAGTGTAAAAAACAGTTATTTTCTTAATTTGAAATTAAAAATGATTTTAAAAAAACGTCTAATTTGTAAGAAAACTCCACCTTGGGTAAGCTGAGGAGGGAGTCTCAGAAAGGCACCTGCTGACATTTGAGCAGCACCAGCTAGCAGTAATCATGAACTTCAACATGGCGACTGATTCAAAATGGCCGCCAATGAACTATATTTGGAAGTGTAAGCCAAATGAAGCGCACCTTTTGAAGGGTCAATTGATCATTACTCAGCTATTGTTTGACCAAATAGGTCCGTAAGGTCTGTTAATATTTTGAACAATTTTGTTTTATGTCAATATTATCAATCCAACCCGCCACCCTATATTTCAAAAATGCTTCCACTAAATTATTCCACATTAAGCATTACTCCACTTATGAATGATGAAAACCTAGGAAAGCCCTTATTGATATGATCAAGAGTTTAGAAAGACACTGATGACCCTGTTGCATTAGTAGCCACGTTTTTAGCAGCACTTGAATAGGCAGATGGGCGTCAAATCTGATTTCAATTAACTCATTTTTCCTCTGACCAATTTGAATCTTAGGTCTACTGACAAAACCTATTTCTAAGAATTCAAAATGACCCACACTTTGTAGGAAGCTTATAGTTATGCTATAAGCAGCTACTAAGTATAGTAGTACCTGGGTCAGTTATTTTGGCATGTCAATGATGTGCATAAAGTAGACTGCATTAAAGTCCCATCTATCTGGATTTGCATCCATCGGTACAAGATCCGCTTGATCAACCACAACGAACCAGCTCACTCAAGCGTTTGCCACCTCAGGGATTGTGTCCATTGCGCTGTTGGTTCCACCAAGCTTCCAGTCCCAATTAAAAGGATCAAGTAGGACTAGGACGTATACAAAAATTACAGCAAAAGTACCCAAACGAGATATTGAGGACTTGAATAAAGCTCCACTGGCAAGTGAAAAAGCGAAGAGCCTCGAGTACTGAAGGGATTAACGTAGTACAGATGGTCCTATGGACTGTCACAAACAGCCCATATTTTAGACCATTTGGATATCACGTTCTTGGTTGATTGGGTATATAAATGGGTCTTTGGCAAAGTTTTTCCAAACTTATCAAATAGCCTAATTCTTACTCGGTCTGTTAATATTGGCAACAATTGGGGCCCCGCGCAATACAGATAGAAAATTGTATTATAGCCATTAATTCTGCTTTCAGATATTAGAGGTACATTATACCAAAACCAACTGAGAGCCCCAAGGGCCTACAACGCCAGATTCAGAATCATTAATTGACCAATCTGGCCTTAAACGAATGTTGGGTAGTGGAAAAGTCAAACAAGAACTTTACTAAGAAGACCCCGCTAAGGGCCAAAACGTCTAATGTGGCAACGTTAGCTGAAATCAAATTGAAGTTGATTTTTAACACAAATAGCTCATTTATGGAATTCTAAATAGTAGATGTATGGTGATTCGGGCCGATAAATACGCTACAGTAAGACTAGTTATAAAATCTTTGTATTCCAAATGTCTTAGGTTATTTCAGCATGGAACGTTTCATAACGTAGAAAATAGCAAATTAAAACAAACTAAAATTGAGATGTTGCCATTTGAATTCAAAATCCATAATCAATAACACAGAAATCTAAAATGTTAAAGACACATATCCTAGAAGAACTAAAACTCCATGTAATAAATCTTGCAATTAATAAAGAAGTTCTTACAAAAAAAAACGTATGCATTTGACGAAATCAAACGAACAACAAAAGCTTCAAGCTTCCAATAGTTATAGGTTATCTACACCCGGTTTGAATCTTTAATAACCTACATATAGTAACCTATACGAGCTTAGAATCCACAAGTTGGAGCTATCTTAAATGAAACAACTACCAATGTGCATGATCAGCGTAACAAATCTGAACACCGAGCTATTCACATCTATATGCGCAGTTGTCATTAGATGACTAACATTATTTAGGGTCAAAAATCATACTTGATGCAGACAACACATTCGAAACACTACTGGTCCAATTCTCAGGTATGCAATAATATGGTTCATACACTGGAAAAGGAATCTCTCTCTCTCTTTCGGTGAATACACTCCTTAAATGCGGTATGATCTATGATGATATTCTGATGAAATTCTTGGATCCGACTTTGAAGTTCATACACTGAGTGGTCTAAACTTAGAAATTGAACTTTCTGGGACTTAAGAAAGCACAAGAGTCCATAAATAATAATAATAATAATGAGTTTATATAGCGCCTTACACAAAGGTAGGCAAGCGCTGTTGCACCAATTATTTTACGCTGCCATCAGGAAATCGCCCCCCCCCCTCACAATCATTCGTTCCCCTAGGTCGGCAGCAGGCCAATGCGCCACAATCCTATCAGCATAGATTGTAATATTCCCCTAACAGCTTAGAAAATGCTTATTAGCAAACCTTGTGATGCATACAGTATTTTCAGTGACTTGTACAACCCCAAATTCCTGTTTTCGATTCATTGTCTATTGAACAAAATGTCTCCAAATGTCGGTCACAACCACCATAATATACAGTATCATATGCTCATATGGACCAGTTTAGTAGTACAATTTATGCTTTTACTCTAAACACGGCTTGGATTCGATTAACCCATGAATCAAAAGTGCTTGCTATGGCAGAGATTTCATACAAATTCAGACAGAAAATGTTTATGGGGATATTTCACAAAAATCTAACATAAATAACTTTGTGTTATTCACAAATTATTACTCACATAAGCAGTGGATATGTAATGAACATGCCAAAACGCGTTGTAATTGTTCAACTGTGCACTATTTTGACACTAGGGAGATTGTTCTTATCAGACCAACGTTAACAATCATTATAACAAGATTGTTCCTAGTTTGGTCGTAGAAGCTACTCAATTCAGAACATATGCCCTGTATCTTCTAATCAGATGGATTGTTAGCGCTAAGAAAAAAACAATAAAATGGGAAATGTCAACATACTTTTCAATGCTGAATTTCTCCAACACATGCATCGAAAGTACCAACACAGTTTGTTCTTATCACTGCCCTCGCATGCCTTCCCATTTCGAAAACAGGCTTGTTAGCATTTCAATATGGACATTCAATCACGTGAGGGCACATGTGGTCAGGGATATATGTGGACTGCCGACTCATGATCCAAAAGTCGTGGTCGAGCCCGTGTGAGGCCAATGTGTGTGCACCTTGGGCAGAACTTTATCTCCGCTTGGCCTCGGTCGACCCAAGCGATATTCGGGGAAGCTATTATGGGGGATTATTACAATGTAAGGCTGAGGGATGTGCGCTTGGCCTGCTGCCGGACCTAGGTTGAAGCGAAATATTGTGACGATTTCCTGACGGCAGGTAATAATAATGGCAACAGCGCACCGTGAATTCTTGTAGGAATGGCGCTAAAAAGCCAATTATTATTATGTATCATTTCATAGTGAAAAGTAGAAGCTTAACTATGGATAATCAGTGGTGGCCATTTTGAAATCTCAGATGGCAAGATACTTAACATTGATTGATCTAAGGAATGCCATGAGACATTAAGAGTGCTAAAGATATGACTGGACTTTATTTGACCCAAAGCGTTGAGATTGAATCACCAACCCCTCAAGAGGTACATTTTATAATCGGGTTTAAAATGCCAAATAATAGTTCATTAGCGGCCACTTTGAAATCAGGACGCCATCTTGAAAAAAGATTTCTGCTATTTGTTACTTCTCAATGTCATGCAGTTGCGTTTTCTGTACCCTTAGCATTACCAATTTGGATTGTCCTTTAAAAATTAGTGGTTTTCATATTCTTTAACTCAAGTTAGGCTTCAATATGGATTTCAGTGGCGGCCATTTTAAATAAAAGATGGCCCAGCCATTGGATATCACTAACCAAGGCTAGTAATAATATACATTAGTTTTAAATCTTAGGGACCTTATTGGGTCCACAAAGTAGTTGAGTTATGGCAGTTAAGCGATGAAAAGTAATCTTTCATATTTGGCTAAAAAACTATAGTAGAGGACCTGTAGAGCCAATAGGGGGCGGCTACATTTTGGCCACTTTATCAGAAAATTGTTCGGGGGCAGCATCAGTATAAGCATACCAAGTTTCATGCTTTTAGGAAAAGTGCACAATACTGCCTATTTTGTGATTAGGGGACTGGGCTATTAAGGGGACCTATACGTAAAGACAGACAAACACTGGCTCGCCTGAAATACTTATTCGGGACCCCTCATATAGAATTCATTGAACGGACCGTTTCAAACAGTCTCCATCTTAGCTGTTTTTAAAATAGCCCTAAAACCGGCTCATTGAATCTAATTTTTCAATGAAAATATCAGGGAGTTGGGTAAATTACACTTAACGGCACTATCAGTGATTTGCTAAATCAGAAAATCAACAAAGCAATCAGACATCAAGTTTTATTGAAGAGAACGATAGAAAAAAAATATTTTGCCCAACTGACAAAGAATTCCTTGTTTCGTTATGCATGGCTGCTTCCGGGCTGTTTGGGAATCGGCCAATCGGAGAAGGCGGTCATTCAACCTTCTGACAATTCCGATGTGCAGGTTCATCCATAGGTTGGCATTGCTGTTATCATTTACTGCGTTGAATCGAAGCTCTTCGGTGACATTATTCGACCGAAGGGAAAAAAGACACCAAAAAAGGGAATAATGCAATTTACGAATGTTACGGGGACGTCTCGATTTTGTTGGAGGAGGTGGGTTTCTTGCCAAAAATACGTATAATTCTTTGGGAATCTCGGGACCCGTCAGGTGTGAATTTGTGTTGTGTGAATCATTAAACTGAATAATGGGGGGAGACCGTCGCGTACAAAAAGGAAGGCTTCGGAGTAATTACTGTACCTGTTTCTTTCTGCCAACAAGCGCTAGCACTAGTGGCGTTGGTTCTGTTCGCAAACACGTATCAGGCTCGAGCTATTAGGCAATTGACAAATATTCCTCATGATGTCGGACAAAATACAGCGGGTGGTGGTTCGAGTCTGAATGTTCAAGTTTCCCGCCAGTCAACACGGGGTCACAGTTCAAGTACAACTATACGCAGGGGATGTTCGGGTACTTCAAGCTTCGAATACGACTAATGCCCAAGCAAATATGTCTGTGGGAAGCCAAAACCAATCTCAAAAAATTATACAGCATCGGCGAATTCCTCCTCTCTGGTGATACCAGCGGCGTCCGCGTAGTTGATAACCAACAAACACTACAGGGTCAAGCATCGTCACATCAAAAACCCCATTTGCCGGTCATACCAGCGGCAGTTTCGGCGGGAGAATTTGCTCAGGGAGTATGCAAAAGTCAAGTGGCGTCTATTCTGTGCCAGTGTCACTCCACGTCATTACCATCGGAAACAGGTTCTATTGGGGCGATGCCGGGATCAAGTCAAGGTAGCATATTATTATGGCCGTTAACACGGGTTTGATGTTCATTGTTTACATGAGTAATAGTAATAGATTAGTACTAGTCAGGCTAGTAATGACAATGCAAGTGTGGTTTGTAATTTAACGACCTCATCAAATTTGGGAATGTCGAGGGTTCGCCGGGCCTTAGTAATGGGGCAATAATAGTGGTAATACTAGGGGTCGTCAATTCAGCTATTGTTGATGATCGCGTTTCAGTAAATTATCAACGGCTCTTCTTTTATTGTCAAATCAAGGCAATTCAGAATAGTGGCAATGATGCGTTGTCGGGAGTAATCAATAATGCTCCATCACAATTGGCTTCGGTTTGCGACCCCTGGCATGTAGGGTCTAATCATTAAAGTAAAAAACTGTGGAACAGTGAAGACATTGTTTTGCACAGTTGTTAGAATTTAGCGAGAGAAGGGCCAACTGAGAATATGAAATGAAGCTGTTGTGGAGAAGAATGGTTCCATGGGTCTGGAGCACCAATAAACCAAAAGCTCCAAATTTCAAATATTTTTCTGAGTGGAACTTCCGCATTTTTATTTTTGCCTCGGTATATCGTCAAGCTCATCCTATAGGTGCAGGAGTTACTTGAAGTTGCACAAATAGTTCGAACTGCATCATCTCGGTACGATGGGTACCCTTGGGGTTGGCGCGCATATGGATGTGCAATTTAGGGATTGAGTCGCAGGGCCACCCTGAAAGGTTTGGGGCAACTTGACGGGGATATTATGGTCCTTTTACATTACAACAACCAAGCAGAAGGGGGGTTTGTTTCAAGGTTTCGGCAACAGCTTGGAGGTCCCAGTCAAATTTTCGTTCCTCATACCAAAGCCAGTTTCAAGGAAATAGGGCAATTCCTGTCCTTGGTGGGAGGGGGGCAGTCGCACAAAATGTGTGCTTCAAACTACAACAAGTCAGGGTTAAGAGAAAAATTGTTAATTCAAACACAAGTGTGCAAAAATGTCAAAAAGAGTCATGCGAGCCGTAAGTGTAAGAAACAATAAGGTTTCTCATTTGAATTTGTAAATTGTAACAAAGGGCCTGAGGCATTGGTGTTGGGTATAACCCTACACCAGTAACATTGAGGCAAGGCTTCCATTAACTTGGTTTCCTATCCTAAAAAGATGCTGGCAAGCAAGGTTTTATTGATGGTGTCAAGTTCGGTTTAGGACTTGCATATGGGTTCTCGGTGTCTGGGAGAGGGCAAAAAAACTTGGTTTCATTCAAAAGGTTTGGAGAAAATAATAAAGAAGTGGGTTTGGGTAGGGATCGCAAGGCCATTAACTATATTCCAAGTAAGGACGTGATAGGTCGCCGAATAAGCTTAGTGCCAACAGTCTGAGCCAGGTTAAAAAATATAGATTGATACTACATTTGTATTTCCGGAAGGTGATCGGTTAATGGATGGCATTACCCGGGCGCATTTGATAGGAACATGTGCAAGGTTCAATAAACAAAGTTTTGACTTTGCGGTCAATTTAGTAGTCAATTTAGTAGTGTCTGCAGGTGAGGAGGCCTTAATGGCCAAAGGTCTGATACGCGTCAGCTTTTAGGTTATTGCCGGTACATCCGGAGGATTTCCAGCTTTTAGGTATCACAGCTGGAAGGCAAAATACTTGTAGACAAGGCCTTGCCAAGGGGGCATAATGTTCCCCAGATCATTTTGAGGATTCTCATCTTTTCTTGAGTGGGTCACTATTAAAGAAAGCTTGTTCAAGCCGCATGTGTCATATGGATAATGCGTTTTTCGTTAGGGGTGAAGGATGGCATGAGTCACCAATCATGTGCTGACCTGCTTGAGGGTTCAGGAGAGTTTGGGAAAATGGGGGGTGACTTTGGACTGAGGGTAAACAGTGGACCCACGCTCAAAATTTGACCGTTTCTGGCTTAAAAAATTGATTCCAATGGCATGACCGTCCTCCAGTCCCGATGACAAATCAAGACCAACGAAGGTTAAAGTTAAGTCTGCTTTAGGGTTGTCAAAAATCTCCTAAGAGACTTGCAATCCCTTATTGGGTCATTGTCTTTATATGCGGGGTAATTGCGCCTGGTCGAGCCTTTCTCAGGCGTTTAGTCGACTTAACTGTGGGATTAGGTCACCATTGGTACAAAGTGTCTTTTGTAGGAAGGAGCCAAAATATGACCTATTGGGTGTGGTAAGTTTCTTAAGAGATTTCAATGGTATGTCATTATCCCTGATCAAATTTGGTATGGGGAAGAAGACTTGCAACTGTTACAGAGCTTGTATGTAGTGTGGGTTTGGGGGCTTTGTTAAGGGGAGGTGGGTCAGGATAAGATGGCCTCAATACAGGGGTTTAGCAATTCTTGTTCAATCGCAATGGTTTGGAGGTTTTTTCCAGTTTGGTGTGGGCAATTGTGTTTGTGTTATGGGGTCATTTTTTGAAAGGGAAGAAAAGAAATTATTTTGCGCTCAGGACAATCAATGTGTAATTTCAATTATTAACAGACAGACTTCACGTTGCCCCAAAAATTGAAACTTGTAAGATTTTGTTGTACTTCAATGCTTGAATAAACATGCTTTTCAGTAGGTATGTTGGCCCAGGAAATGTATCTTATTGCGATGCCCTCCGCTTTCAGGTAACTCGATTTCGGAAGGCAGTGCCGGCAGCGGATGCGCATGCAACCAGTTCCTCGTTTCTTGGCGTCTCTAAACGAGGAGTAGCCAAAGCTGTAGTGGCATCTATAGATCAGAGTACATGGGATGCATGATAATAGGGATGTTGTGAAGTTTATTAATTTTCAGATTACATTGTTTTCCATCTTACCCGGTATGCAGCTCAAGCTAGTGAGGTGGTTTCATTACAATTTTAAGGCAGTTTTTTCTTTGGCCTTTTTGGGGTTCTGCGGGTGGGAGGGAATAGAGAATAATATGCATGTGCTAACAAAAAAACGTGGCAGGTCATGTGCTGGTGGTGAGGATGTAACTTTCTAATCTTGCTTGTCCATGCTTCAACATTCAAAGACAGATCAGAGGGGGTATCAGCATCTATAACATCGCCGTTTGGTGGATTGTTGAATTTTGTCACAGTTCAGGACTTGAAAAAGTTTTTTGCTATCCGTCCTCAAGTTGCGGGACCACTGCTTTACATTTTAACCTTGATGGCAGTTAAAGTTTTCCAGGTCGCCAGCATTTTAAAGAGGGGGTTGGAGGTTTAGGTTTAAATCAAGATTTTCTCCCTAGCTTTAGGATCGGTGCTGCAACCTCGGCGTCAATTAGGGGAATTCCCGATGATTACAATCAAGCTCATGGGTAGATGGAAATCATGGTGCAGTCAAGCAGTTTATATTAGGCCGGGTCGTCCTTGTTGCATTTGTAGAATACTTGCATGCATGATTTGCAAGGACATTAGGAATCTGTTCTGATGTTCCAATTCCTTTTAAAGGCTAGCGGCTGTTGTTAATCACTTTAATTATTTTACAGGAGTTTTTCTTGTGAGTTTAAGGGAGATAATACCAGTGGAATAAGAGTATTATAACCATTCGTATGCCTTTATATCCTCGCCTGAGGATGAGTGTATTTCACCAAATTGTTTGCCTAATTATGAATTGTTATATGTATAAGGGCAAATTCATTGAAGTTCCTGGTTTACTCGTATTATTTTGATAAATTGCAGATCAATTAAGGACTCTGGTGGTGGGGGACTCTATAATCTATCACACTGGGGGAGGAACCAACACGCAACTCAGTGGTGGGGGCATCATGGTTACTTGGAAGGGCGTAAGGGGGTGCGAAGATTGCAAGGAGTGCCACCGCATTCCAGATAGGTATAACACAGTTCCATTTACAACCACTATCATCAGTGCTCTTGGGACAAACAAATATTTTCCGCATCCTTTAGGCTCTATTGGAAGGTTCTTGGAAAATAGAAAATGGACAAACCTTAGGAAATTTGTCCACAAAATGGATTATTATGGTTCGGATTGTGTTACCCGGAGGGAGTATATAGGGAGGCAAGACAGGTGCGGTGGAAGGTGCAACAAATTGACCTCAAAATTAATGCCCATGAATTTTTAGGAGGAAATGTGGCAGGCGCAAGGGCGCATCATGTCATCAGGCAAGCACATATTTTTAATCCAAGGTCAAAGGTCAGTTATTTCCTCATAAGTAATTTGGTGTAACAGGGTTTGTTTTCTGACCATTTCGGGGGGGAATGGGGAGGGGGTAGTACGGAGGTTAAGCAAGATCAAGCTTTCAAGCTTTCAAACTTGGGTGGCCGAAATTTCATTCAGAATGGCAAACCAACAGTGGTGAATAGGTGGTTCCCATGTGTAGCTCAAGAGTTTATAAAAGATCTAAAGATCATTTTCCCAATAGGTTGTCACATCTTAACAAACTTAAAACCAAGAAGTGTTCTTCATTTACATGGCCACCGCTTTTCAGCTCTTCAGATGTCAAAAACTCACAAATACAGGGGTTTTAATATTTGGTTACGTTTGAAATTTTTCTGGTGAACCCTAACTCCTAGTTTCATTTTTTTGCCTGCAGATTATGAAAGCAGGTGTACTCTTCCATAATTTCCCTTGCTGCGGGTATCATAGAAATACTTTTATAACTCAAGTATGGCCCCATTTTTTCCCAAAAAATTGTTAAAATCATGTTTTGGAAAAAAATGCCATATCTTGAGTGTTGATGTATATACATTCAAGAGAAAAGACCAGGCTCTCCAGGATTTTTGTTTCATCTCAATTGCTTATTTCAAGCGAGAGATAACACCAGTTTACTGCGGAACACGAATTTCGACTTTGTCTGCCACTTTCTGGTGAGTGAAACGGTGAACGATATGTGTGAAAAATGAAACATAAGTTATTCACACTTGAACAGATATGACAATCTTTAAAAGGGTTTACTTCATATAGAAACTCTAAAAGATACGAAAACAGTACGTAATGGGAAAGTGAGATCAGTAAGTTCTGCCTTTTTTAAGATAACGTGAATAACATTTGACATACCGTTGTTTGTCAGAAGAGACCATGAGCGTACAGGCCGGTTGTACAGCAAACCTGGAGGAGAGAGTTTCTAGGGTCTTGAAGTATCATGATGAAACGCAAATTCCTAACCACCACTTGATACTTTTTGCTTCCAAAATTAAATTTTTATTGACTAACAATTACGTAAATGTACCAAAGGGAAAGTGCACTATTTAAACCATTTCTTTTGATTTGGAAGTGTTATTTTGGTTTGCATTTTATATTCCTTTCTGGCATGATCTTAAACAGATACCAATTTGTAATAAAATTCAAAGGCTTCCATTTTCATTGACGTGCAATAATTAAATATTGTGTTGTTTGTTACTTATGAAAGGAATATTTTTATAATTGAAATGATTATGTTGGACTATTAAAAACTTGTGTCGATTGTAAAACTAGACTTCCGTGTTTACTAAAATTGCATCTGTGTTTTGTTTTTTTTGGTCAAGTTGCAATCTTTGTGAGCTTCAAGGACAGCACCATGACATAGATGGGAAACAACTCTGCCATGAATAAATAGTGGCACAAAATCGATTTCGGTATATCGACACTAAAAATTGGTACTACTTGGTACAAAAAGCAAAAAGATGGATTGAAACAAACACCATGGAAAGCCTGTTCTTTTGTTCTGTAATATTATATCAAGTAAGAAATGACTTAGTTTGAAATTTCATGATTTAACCAATTTTTTCTGATCTGTACAATTTTTTTTGAGGACAGGCTGTACGTTTCAAATGTCAATCAGTCACAACATCGAGTATGGTCACCCTGGCATGAATCAGATGGGTCACGGACGTCGCGGCATATATGTCCACAAGGTTGTTTATGATGTCAATGGGGCCCCAAGAGCGTCCAACTCAACCGTCAGAGGCTGAGCTAAACTCTGTAAGTATTTGAGGAAGATTGGTTTCTGTAATTGATGGCTCGGCCTAAGGCCTTCCAGCATGCTCGATAGGGTTCAAAAATAAGGGAAGCAAGCAGGCAATCGTATTCGTTCCACCCTCTTTGCCTCAAGAAATTGTATCCATACACGGCTTGTGCGGCGTAATATTGTCGTCTTGCACCGAAAAATTGTTTACATAAAACCCATGTGGCAGGACCGTGGTTTTCCAGGGAATTATCCAGGTTTACAAGACCGGCGTTAATGTTTTCCATGTGTCACACAGATGATTGTTTTCCCTCCCTAAAGAATACCGGCACCTACCAATCACTGAAAGCCGTCACCACCTTGAGGTCGAATTCCTGAATACAATCATCTGCGGATGGTTTTTCAAAACGTCGTTCGTATCACGAACCCTTGTTTTCCATCATGATGGTCAAGGATGTAGCAGCTCTCGCCAATAAAACAACATTTCGCCAGTTGTCTGAGCTGTATCTTTAGTGCTCCCTAGACCACCACGTCGCATCAACTCTGTGGGTGCAACGGTTGGGCGTGGACATTTTGCATTCGTCTTGCTCCGGTAACCAGGTTGAAGCAATTCCCCCGATCTAAAGTGGAGGGATGATTGATTCCATAGTGTCTTTCCACAAACGACGAAGACGGCACGCTGGCATTTTGCGGGCTCTACGGTACAGATAATGCACCGTCGATCATCTCTGTCTGGTAGTAAATCGTGGTTGTCCTGAAGATTTTCGTGGGCTCAAAAGGACACCTTCTCGATTATGCCTTCGCACCGAATTTTACCGACATTTACTC
>JAMKCH010062379.1:0-14372 GCA_023653785.1 Ophioderma brevispina
ACAAGTTCATTTGGAACGGACACGTTGATACAATTTGGTTGAAAATAAACTTTCAAATACAGTGCTATACCACCTCTTCGACGATCAGAACGCGAACGCGTAAGGAGAGAGAATCCATCAATATCGAAGTATTCGGGAGGTCTATCCGGATTAAACCAAGTTTCAGTTACAACACAAATATCAAAATTGTTATCAATGACAATAGATCGAAATTCATCCATTTTGTTATTGATGGACTGAGCATTGCACAAGTACATACTGGGAAAATTATACGGGTTGACATTTCTTTCTTGTTGTAAAATAGAAATATGGCGAAGATTATTTCGGTTAATTTGTTGAACATTTCGTGAATTGGTGTCGCATTGAGAATTAAACTCATAAGCTCTGTTTGAAACACGAACAGGGATTTTCTTGCGAAGATGTTTTCGTGCTCTGCGGCCTCGTTGCCTTTTAAAAATCCCCAATGATTTTATATAGGCGACAAAACTAGCCCGAGAATCACGGTTTCGTAACGCTATGGGAATTTGGTGAGAACATTCTAAATTTTAGAAAGTAAAATTGTACATTTGTGTTTAAAACTTAATTAAACACGCTATTCATCATTGATGGTGAGTTGTTTCTCTTGCTAATGGTGCCTTTAAAACTGTAATTTTGTGTTTATGATCGGAAAAATGAAGTGAATTCTCTCCCTGGTGCGAATTTGCCACCCTTCCAAAGGTGCAGAAATCTGCAACATTTTGATGTTTCGCTGGCATTTTTGAGCCTTTAAATGCGTTCGGTTCTTCATTTTGTTTCAATCGAGTATGTCTCTAATAAGTACAAATACATTAAGGATGAAATCAGGATCCCAAACTTGATAATTTATATTTTCTTCTTCGCCACAGACGTCTATGGGGCTTTTCCCAGTCCCAGTCCCTATATTATTAAAATATAGTGACTGGAACTGAGTCTACGACAAAACGAACGAAAAACGGGAGACAGAACATCACGAGGCAGCAGGTTAGACAGCGCCCCCGTGGTACTGTGATGAAGCATCCCAAGGCATACACATATGCTACTCGTACTTTAATTGAAAGGTACTTGGTTACTTAAAATGAAGTCGAATCCGAGCAGTCCACTGTGGATTAGCGGTGCAGATCTTTAATCGACCAGGTATGTAATAGGATACTAGCGTTCCCGCGCTTTCTTCGCTGACGGGCAACCGCTAGCTGATGTGAATGGGAGCGGTCACTAAAACGTTGATCAGTCATCGATAATGCAAAGCTTTATAGACCTACAATATTTTCACCAAGTTTCTCAGTTATATTTATTTGCTTTATTAATGTGCCTAATGTGTTAGGTCTGGCGTCGGAGGATAGGTGGGGGCCACTCAGCGCCGTGACAGTCTACCGCAGTAGAAAAAAAGAATGGGTGCATAGAAAAATTCTGTAACCTTATGTGAGTACTACCTACTGTGGAAGAATGTGTGAGATCCTTACAATCCGGACTTTTGATGGGAAATCATGACAAAATCAGTCGGGGACGAATTTTTCCCCTGACCGGGCTGATTTCCCCCTGCACACACCTTTTCCCTCCCTCAAACTGCTAGCCTACCCATTGGGCCATCTCTAATGGCGCCGAGAGGCCAGCATATTAGATGGATCTTGCTTACATTTCAAAGGTTTACACGGGGGAGAGGTGTTCCCATGTAATATTACGCTTGCTTATAGGCCTATTATGGTTTGTTACATTAACCCCAGCATAATTTCACCCAATGCTGTCTTATTTGGAAAATTTACCATCGCATCCAAAGACTCATTTTTTTTCGACAATTGAAAGCTTTCACTACATTCAACCCAGACCTCTACTTTTTAGAAAATGTTGCCAAATTTTCACCCACCAATAGACCCTCTTTAAAAAAACCACCAATTCCAATTTTCCCACCAAAATCACCCATGTTATGGGAAATCTGTTACCTTTTCACCCATACCCTTTTTGGACATTCTCTTCAGGCGAATGCCCCTATAGGTCAAATTTCACCCAAAGACCCCTTTAAAAAATAAGCAAATTCCACAAAAAATCACCCTTATTTATGGGTCAATTTGGCTGCCTTTCCCCGAACCTTTTTTGCACAATCTCTACGCTATCACTGAATGCCCGTATCTTTGAAGTCAGCAGCCTTAAAAAACCGTTTATTCATACGGCGAAATTAATTCTTTTAGTGCGCGTCGCGCAAAATCAACAAATAGTCATTTGAAAGACTATTTTCAGACTGAAATTAACGTGAGTTATAACAAAAATTGGTGTGGTGCACAATTAAGAAGTGCCGGGGGGGGGGGGCACTCACCCTATGAAATGGATATTGGTGTAAGTCTCGCGTTTCCAAACCCATGGGGGCATTCGGGTTGAGAGAGGATTGAAAAAAATGGGTCTAATCAGCCCATTCCCCAAAATAGGCTCTTCACCAGAGTGATAAAAAATTGCAAAAATTTGTCAAAAAAAGGGGTCTTTGGGTGAAATTTTTTTGCTCATTTTCTTTTTCTGCAAAAAATATGAAGGTTTTTTGGGTGTAAATTTTCATTTTTTTCCTTCCGCAAAATAGGGGCCTTTGTGGTGTACGTGGGAAAGTTTCACAAATATGGGGTCTTTAGGGTGATTTTTTTTAATGGGGGGTCTTTGGGTGACAACGATGCTGAAAAGGTGGGTTTTACAGCTTTACATCCCCCTGGATACTTTGCCCTGAAGTGCGAAGTTTGCAACAGAGCTAGAGAGACTGTGGCATTCTGTAGGCCAGCCTATCCTTGCTCCCTGTGCCATCTGCATTTTCTGTCCTCTGGCAGTGGCGAACACCGGCATCAGAACTTTAGTACCTGGGTAAATGTAATGATGTTTTGGTTTTAGTTTTTTTTCATATACAATTTTGACACCCAGGTTTTTCCAATACAGAATTTCATGGAGAATCTGCATGAAAATCATGGGTGTCATTTTTTAAAGTGCTTCTTCTGGGGTCTTGGGGTTTTATAAGGACAACTTTGTACATGGTAACAATAAAAGTTTAATTGTTTTAAATTATAACCATTCTTTTTCGGGCTGCTCTAGGTTTCTAAAAATGTATAGTTTTTTTGTCCCCCCATATTTATAGTCTAGTGGGTAGAAGGGGTGTTCGTGCCCCCTCCTGACTAACTTCTAATCAATTTCACTATATCATAGACGAAATGCGAGAAAAACGTTAGCTGTTACAAAAAAAAAAAAATCAAAAAGTGTCCCACGTTCCATTTTTATGCAATTTATATGCACATTAGTTATCGCCATTACATGAAAATAACATTTTTTTCGATATATTGTCAGCCAACACTGTTGATAAGTGAACAAATGAGGTGACTGGACCTATGTTTCGAGGGTCAAATCACATGGAACCATTGAATTAACTCAGGATTCCCCATGATGACAGTAATATGCAAATTAGGTCGCCATTAGCTAAAAGAACAATTTTCTATATATCTCATCAACCATACTGTGATAAATGAACACATAAGGGACTGGACCGAGTTTTGAGGGTCAAGATCACGATGGACCATTTTTGAAAATTACCAGATGTTCCCCATGATGACTAATATGGCAAATTAGGTCGACCATTAGCCAAAACTCCATATTTGGTCATATCGTGGCCAATGTTCCCATACCTGCACTGTTTAAAATTTCGTAATTAAAGAAAACAGATTTTCCGTAAATTTACGGAAAATCTGTTTTAGAAACAATAAGAATAAAAACCACAAAACTAACAAAATGTTAATTTACGGAAATATTTTCAAATTTCTTTCAGGCATGCAATATTTCCGGAATTTGTTTTTTGGTTCCGTACTTTTTAAATTACGGAACAATTCCGTTTAAAATAACACATTTTTTTTTTTTTTTGTTTTTTTTTTTTTTTTTCCGTACTATGAGACAAATTTCGTGTAAAAAATTACTGTCAAAGTTCCGTTAATTGACAGAATTTCTGTAAATTACCCTAAAAATGACTGGAATCTGCTGCCCGAATTTCCCGTAAATTGCGGAAAATTTTTAAACAGGGTGCCCACATAAGTTTCCGAGCCTCTGTTTCTTTAGGGTCAAGGATATTGAAAAGGCACACTCATAAATTTGTTTGATTGGTCTGTTAATATGTTCAACCGCTGCAATACTAAGACTTTGCAATTAGATGCCGTGTCAATGTCGATAGTCTCATTTTGGGTGGGGGGGTAATGTTATATAGAACGTGTCCGGCCAGTAAGATGTAGACTCTATACAAATCCTTGTAACATTTCGCTTAAATTCAAGTATTGAATGATACAAGACTAATGCGAGACAAGAATACTGTGTTGTTTATCATGGCCGACAAGCAAAACTTGAAGAACAGAATATTCTACAGTCTCGCAATTACTCTCTTCCAACATGCAAGTGTGATATACACTTGTAATCATGGGAGTTTAAAAACCCTCAAGTATATTTTAAAGGAAGCTACGGAGAAAAATTACTACTGTTTACAAGATTAATCAGGCATTTTTTTAAACACTAAGACCTCGTAAAATACTTTTTAAAAAAAGCCTTAAACATCATGTAGTTTTACACCCTCAGTAAATGTGAGAAGTAACTGCATGATAAAGATTGGAGCAGCTTCATATTGAGTGGCCATCTCCGCATCATATAAGTCCCAATATCGCATGCTATCAGTTGTGATCAGATACCAACTGTGATCAGCAAAAAAATATGGATCTTGAACGCGTTGGATATCGTCATCTGTTGGGAGTTGATACACAACCAGAAGTATCGACTCCACAGCGGCATCGCCCCCCCCTCGTAGATTGTTCCTTCAAGGTGGTGGACACATCTTCCCACCAGAATTAATTTTTCCGGTCCGCGACAAAGTGAGATTAAAGGCGTTCCAAAGCCCCCTCAAGTCTCTTCTTACTCCACTTGAAGACCAAAGGGAGTCCACGGGTCCGAAAATATGTGTCTGTTCTTTCAACTTTTCGCGTGTCAATATGGTCGCGCTCCTTCGTAATCTAGCAGGCTTTCCGTTGAGCCCATAGACCTTCCTTGGCGCTACAGCGTCGAAGTACTACTTGTAAAGATGACTTAGAGATAATTGCGAAAAGTTGAAACTCTACGGGCAAGACCTGTCCCGTGCAGGGCCAGAGGACAACGGAAATCAGTCTCGATATATATTTTTCCAAACAAGCAATCTACCATGTTCTGCACCGTTTGGCCACTCTGGCAGTTCATATTTTGTTTTGAGTTAAAACAGCCCTGGTCAAGGCCTGGTCAATATCAACATAGGCCTCAAATTATGACATCTCAAATTATGTGCGGAAGACAACATCTTATTCACTTGGACATGGATACTACTTGAATAAATCTCTACAATTCCAATGGCAGAAACCTTTCACCAACCAGTGCTGCAGGGTCACTATACAGAAGGGCAAACGGAGTCGAAAGCCATAAGACCGGTAATTTTGCCGGGGGTAGATAGTTGCAAGGGTGGTTAGCTTATAGCTTGACATTCAACAACCTAAAGTCCCCCACCATTTGTCATCTTCATCACTCGCATTGGCCCGAAAGTTTCCTGATGGCTCATCAGTCACACCCCCATTTTTTGAGATGACATGATCTATCTATACACCATATGCAAGAATATTTTGTATGGCTTTTTTAATCATGTTTATTGGCAGCAAGGCAAGATGCCCGTGCCTGGAATTATGATCTTCATCTCTGCAATCTGGGACTCCCACCCAGAAAATCATAACTTGAAGCGGGTCTATGGACTCCTTGAGAAAGCCTGGAAAAAATATCGCAACCACACCTTGACACATGTCAAGTTTTCCAGGAGTGTAGCTTTCCGAAACAGTTTATGCCCAAAATGCAACTGCATACTTTTTGTTGTGTTCTACCTTAGTAAGGAGATATGGTCTTTCATTGGGTCCTTATGTAGGCGTTTCAGCAGCAGGTTCTCAGGCGATAGGTTTTTCGTTTTAATATCACACAGAAACACACAGCACATACAAAAGCACACACCCCCCTACCCAGCAAAAGCAAGGGTAAAGATAACAGCAGATCTCACTCTGTTTGAAGATCTAGATCCATGTCCTAACAGACTGTAACAAATTGCTTTCTGGTTGGCGGCCGGCCATACGAACATAGTCGTTCTAATTTGCCTCCTTGCTTTTTATGCTATATGGATAGCACATGACGGATGCGTCCAAGACCGAAGAATCCTTTTCATCACATTTTCCGACTTTTTCTTTGGCTTGATTTCAACATGTCACTGTCTAGGTTTGTGAATATTGTCCAAGATATACCCAAATTAAATGGATTTTTAGCTACTGCCGACCCTAATTTGCATTTTATGTCATCATGGAAAGATCTGGTAATTATTCAAAATGTTCCACCTTGTTTTTCTTTGACCCTAGAATAATCGGTCCAGTTCATCTATTTGTTACCTATTAATCAACATATTGGTTGAGATATCGAAAATTGTATTTTAGCTATGGCGACCCTAATTTGCATCTTTACGGTATCATGGGAATCTGGTAATTTTTCACAAATGGTTCCATCTTGATCTTTTTCCCTCGAAACATAGGCCCAGTCCCTCATTTGTTCATTTATCAACCAGTCAGTGGGGCTGAGATATATATTATCGAAATGGTATTTTAGATAATGGCGACCCTAATTTGCATATGACATCATCATAGGACATGTGGTATTTTCAAAATGGTTCCATCGGGATCTTTGACCACCTCAAAAAAAACCCCCCACAAAAAAGGTCCAGTTGTTACCTTATGTTTGTTTTCATTTTACTCACAGTATTGGTTGAGAAGATATTCGAAATTGTAATTTTAGCTCATGGCGAGCCCATTTTGCATATTACGTCATCATGGAACCTCTGGTAAACTTTTGCAAAATGGTTCCATCTCTTGATCTTTGTACCCCCTCGAAACAATAGTCCGTCCCCTCATTTGTTCATTTAATCAACAGTATTGGCTGAGATATATCGAATGGTGTATTTTTCTGTATGGCGATACTAATTTGCATAATTTGCAATAAAAAATTTTAGTGGGACAGCTTTTTGATTTTCTTTAACATAGCTAATCGTTTTCTACCTACGCATTTTTTTCTGATATAATGCCATTGATTAGAAGTTTTATTTACAGGGGGGTGCACGAAACACCCTTCTACCCACAACTATTACGAACCTATTTGTTTTTAGGTACATCTGCTTAAGAAAGTTCAAGGTCATAATTTATAGAATGGTCCGATTTTTTAATTTTTTAGGTTTGTCCCTTAATTCAAGGTAGGAATGATACAAGACTATGCGAGACTAAGATACTGTTGTATCATGCCGAAAAGCAAACTTAAGGACAGAATTCTACAGTCTCCAATGACACTCTGCCAACATGCAAGTGTGATTGCACTTGTACATGGTAGTTTTCAACCCGCAGTATATTTAAAGGACTACAGAGAAAAATACTACTGTTATACAAGATTATCATCAGTTAAACTAAAACTCTGTAAAATACTTTTAAAAAGCATTAAACATCATAGTAGTTTTAACACCCCAGTAATTTAGAACTGCAGGATATAGATTGGAGCAGCTTCATATTGAGTGACATCTTCCGGCAATCATATAATGGCCCATATCGCATGCTATCAGTCTGTGATCGATACCTAACTGGTGATCAAGCAAAACATATATCTTGAACGAGTTGGATATCTCATCTGTTGGGAATGATACACAACCGGAGTATCGATTCACAATGGCAATCGCCCCCCCCCCCCTCGAGATTTCTTCCGGTTGTGGACCCATCTTCCCACCAGAATTTATTTTCCGCGACAAAGTAGAGATGTAAAGGCTTCACAAAGCTACTCCCTCACGTCTACGCACTTGAGACCAAGGGAGTCCACGGGTCCGAAAATGGGTCTGGTTCAGCTTTATCGAGTGTCAAGACGTCGCTATCCTTCGTAATATTCAGCAGGGTTTCCATGAGTCCATGAAGACCTTTCCTTGGCCTCTACCACAGTCGAATCCTAACTTTAAAGATGACTTAGAGATATCGT
Source organism: Ophioderma brevispina (assembly GCA_023653785.1). NCBI lineage: Eukaryota > Metazoa > Echinodermata > Ophiuroidea > Amphilepidida > Ophiodermatidae > Ophioderma > Ophioderma brevispina. The sequence continues at coordinate 8,071 of JAMKCH010062379.1, forward strand.
CCGCAAAGTTTAAACATCTTACGGGCAAGCCTTACCGTGGCAGTGCATAGGGACAACGAAATCAGTCTCATATATTTTCCAAAACAAGCATCTTACCATGATTCTGCACCGGTTTTGGCCACTCTGGCAGTTCATGATTTGTGTTTGAGTTAAAACAAGCCCTGGTCACGGCCCCTGGTCAAAGACTCAACATAGGCCTCAACATAGACCTCAATTTATGACAGAAGACCACATCTTATTCCACTCTTATTCCACTTGGCAATGATAACTTGAATAAGATCCTCTATTCCCACAAAACATTGTCACAGTGCTGCAGGGATCACGATACAAGAATTGCAAACGGAGTCGAAAGCCATAAGAACAATATTTTGCCGGGGTTAGATAAGTTGCAGGGTTAGCTTAAGCTTGAAAGTCACCAAACCAGAAAAATTCCCCACCATTTCACTTCACACGCGCATTGTCCCCAAAGTTTCCTGATGGCGCATCATTCACACATTTTTTTGAGAATGACATGATCTATATATACCACATTCAAGAATATTTTGGTATGCTTTTTATCAGGTTTAATGGCCCAAGGCAAATGCCCGTTCCTGGATTAGGAGCCTTCATCTCTGCAACTGGGCCTCCCCACCACCCAAATCATAACTCGATGGTCTATGACCATTGAAAGCCCTGAAAAATATCGCAACACTTGACTGTCAATGTTTCCAGGATTAGCTTCAGAAACAGTTATTCCCAAATGCAAACGGGCATACTTTTTGTTGTGATCTAACCTTGTAACGGAGATATGGTCTTTCATTGGGTCCTTATGTAGGCTTTGCAGCAGGTTCTCAGAGTGATAGTTTTCGTTTAATATCACACACACACCTACAAGAGCACAACCACACACATACACACAAAAGCAAGGGTAACAAAGATCACAGCAAGATCTCCACTCTGTTGAAGTATAGATCCATTCCTCAGACTGTACAAATTGCTTTCTGGTTGGGCGGCCTGGCATACGAACATAGAGTCCGTTCTATTTCCTTTGCCTCCTTGATTTTATGGCATAATGGATAGCACAGGACGGATGCGTCGAAACCCGAAGAAATCTTTCTTCACATGTCCGCCGGACTTTTCTTTTTGGCTTGATTACAACATGTCACTGTCTAGGTTATGTGGGAATATTGGCCCAAGGGAATACCCAAAGATGATGGTTTAGGCTAGGGCGACCCTAAGTTGCATTTTATGTCATCAGGGAAAAGATCTGGTAATTTTCAAAAGGGTTCCCACCTTGTTCTTTGACCCTAGAAATAAGGTCCAGTCCATCTATTTGTTCATTTATCACAAGTATTGGTTGAAAATATTATCGCAAATGGTATTTTTAGCTAATGGCGCCCCTAATTTGCATATTACTCCATCATTGGGGGGGGGGGACCTCTGGTATTTTAAATGGTTCCCTCTTGATCTTTGACCCTCGAACCATAGGCCCAGTAACCTCATTAGTTCATTAATCACAACACATGGCTGAGATATATATATCGAAAATTGTATTTTAGCTATGGCGACCTAATTTGCATATTACATCATCATGAGGACATTTGGGTAATTTTCAAAATGGTCCATCTTGATCTTTGACCCTCAAAACATAGGTCCAGTTAACCCTTATTTGTTATTATATCAAAATAAATTGGTTGAGATATATCACAATTGTATTTTTGCTAATGCGACCCTAATTTGCATATTACGTACGTCATCATGGAACATCTGGTAATTTTCAAGGTTCCATTCTTGATCTTTGACCCTCGAAACAAAGGTCCAGTCACCTCATTTTGTTTCATTTTTATCAACATATTGGCTGAGATATATCGAAAATTGTATTTTCTGTAATGGCGATACTAATGCATAAATTTGCATAAAATGTTACGTGGACACTTTTTGATTTTTTTAACAAGCTAATGCGTTTTGTACGCATTTTTTCTGATATATTGAACATTGATTCGAAGTTTATTTTCAGGGGGGTGCACGCACACCCCTTCTACCCACTATACTATCCCGACCTATTGTTTTAGTACCCATATGCTCAGAAAGTTAGGTCTATTTATAGAATGGTCCGATTTGTGTTTAAACTGGTTTTAAATCGTTCATTGGTCCAATCCTAAATCAAAAATTGTAATATAGATTCGGTGTTTTCACCGTTCAAAGCGAGACTTTAGATATATGACTGGTGGTCTCCCATAGACCCCTGTGACCACGGCCATATTTGGCCCTCTAATTATTATCAAACGTCATTGTACAACGCGACCTTTAATATGTCCGCTCTGTACAGAAGACAACATTTGGCACGTTTTAGAACAAACCGATGAATCTGAAATTTACCCCAGGGTGAACTTGAAACCCATTTTGAACCCTTGTAACTCTTGTACTATAACACTCAGGAAGGGCAAACCTAATACATTTTGTAATCCTCCTTGAAAAGGTACTGAACATGATGGTATACTTTTTAAAACCATTTTGCCCCCTTTTATATTTTTCCCCCTGTGTAAACCAGTGTAAACGCTTTCCCCCTAAAAATTTCCACAACACATTTAAAAAAATGACACCCATGATTTTTGGAATCCTCATACAATTTTTGATTCACGAAAAACCTTGGTTGCCAGATTGTATATGAATTTTCACGACCATACAGTTTCCACATGTACTTACTTCTTTGTCGGGTGGGGTGGGGGTTGCCTTTTCACTGTAAAATTCACGTTCTTCTCTATGCCTCAAGCTTCTCCAAAATGTGTTAATTAGGGCTAGCAATATTTTTCCCACAACATTACTATATGAGCCAGGAGAAATTTACCGCCAATGTGCCAGCCAAGGAACTCCCACTCCCAAAGACCCCTCGTTACGTAGCTGGTGGTCGGGGAAAGGGTCCACTAATGACTTATTCCAATTGTGGGGGAAAGACGGGGGGGGGGCAAGTAGCGTACCCCTTGGAAGACAATTGCGGCAAAATCGCGAAATTTTGAGGCAATGAGACGTTCCCTCCAATCAGGACGAATTTTTCTTTGGACCGAGCGACCTCCCCTGACCGCGCTTTACAACCACAATGCTCCTTGTAGATGTATGGGCAGATAGGCTGCAATGATTCAACAACAAACTGTAATGATATCATGATATGGTCCTAATGTAAATAGGCCTACTCTTTGGTCGAGTCAGAGCCGTACGCAGGATTGTTTTTTTTTTTTGGGGGGGTGGGACCTCGAAAAGTGGAACTCTTTTGGTGAAAGTGGATCAACCCCCATGGTCCTTTTGAATCATCTCAACACAAAAAATAGCTTTCTGTTCAAAATTTCTGTAAATTTTTTACCGTTTCTCGACACATTAAGCCCAATTTACCTTTTGGCCCTTTTGTGGGAATTTTGAGGGTGCGACGTTTTCATTCTCTCCCATACTGTGCAATAATATGTGTGCCTATGTGTAGTATAGGTTTAGCTTGATATCCAATCAGCAATTAACATTAACAAAGTTTTTAGATTCTCGAAATAACACATTGTGTGGCGTGTGTAGCTCTATGTGCGTATGTTGGCAGCCACATATGGTAGAAGTGAGAAATGGACAGACCTTTCTTGAGAAAAAGATATATTTACATTAGACCTATCATGATTTATCTCATTACAGTTAACCTTTCTTGCGCTGTGCCGCAAATGTGGGTCTAATATATTTTTAGTCTTCTGGTAGACCCTTTTTAATGCTCAATTTGGTATGGTAATCTTTTTTCCACTTATACAATTTGGTGAAAAATAAGTCCCATCTCCTCAATCTAAGCCAAAAACTTAAATCCTGCATGGTAAAGAGATGGTTCCCTTTTTTCGGCAAAAATCACTATGGGCTCTACTTCCAGATTCTCGTAGGTGCGTACTCTTAGTCCATGCCCTAACCAAACTTGCGACCACGACAATATCGATATTTTGTCATATCTCTCTTAAACCCAAGATTGAAAATCAATATTAAAATTGGGGATGAAGGAAATTTAAAGTCAAATCGGTGTTTTATTGACCCTTGTAACACTCGCAGTTACTGTTCAAAAATCAAGAACATGGCCTATGCTAAATTACAACTTTGAGTGATTTTGCTTTTTACCACTGCTGTTGTTTTTTATCTATTGCCTTTTATTTTGTCTTTCGATATTTTTGAGTAAAATATGACTAATGAAACGCCCTTTTTACATAATACATGAGCTATATTGGCATATGATAGGCTAATCGATACGTCATATGTTTAGATTGTCCGCCCCCCATCCGGATTTTTGGAGTCCCTGATGGAGAAATACAATCTTGAACTCTACAACTCCATAGACTATGCCCGTTTTTCCCGTATGATGAAGTCCAGTAGTGCACATGTGTTGGTGTTGTTGACCTTTGACCCTTTCGTTTTGCATCGAGGCTACACGATGGCATATATAAATATAATATGATAATAGTTTGATCCATCATTAACCTACTTTTAGATTTGACGCAGCCCAGATGACCCCATTTTGACTTTTCGACTCTATGGATAATAGGCCGTTTATCAGTGGTTTCTGTAACAATTTTTTAGGTTTAAACCTTCTTTGGTTGATTGATTACAGTGGTTTTGCATATTAACTCATTTGCATATTATTTAGTTAATTTTCTGTACACCAAATTTGTCACGAATTGTTGTTGAAATTCTCAGCAACTTTTGCACCGCCCACCCATCTAAGTCTTATTGTTTTTAGATATTTGCATTTTGCACTATTAATTCTATATGGCGCCATTTTGAATGTTATGTACCTTCGATTGTTTATCTGTGTACAAACCTATCAACTGGCCATAACGATGCTCATGCGCATTGTCGTCCTCATGCATCCTAATCTCTAGAAGAAGTAAGGCTTCAGAGATCTTAGTTTTTGACCTCATGTACTATCCGATTGCATGTGACCTTTGACCCTTAACGGTGGCTCTTAGAGCGGGGTTTACTGGTTGACACTTTTTCAGCTTTTCATTGAATGCCTCCAGATGGCATAGCTATGTAGGTCAATTAATAGCTTCTTTTATTTTTGACCCCTAGATGACCCCATTTTGACCCTTGACCCCATATTGTGCACATAAGAAATAGAAAAGCTTTCCATGTTTCTGTGAACAACATTGACATAAATACTCCTTGGGTTGATGAGTTTATAGCGTTTTTTGCATATTATATTATCTTCATTTGCAATATCTTACACGTGCCCCCTGGGGGCAGTATTCTGTCACATTATTCGTCTCGACATTCTCCGCAACTTTTGCACAGACATCACTTATCCAAGTTTTATCGATTTGAGGACATAGCATTTTTTGCATTTAATTGATATGCCGCCATTTTGATGTTAATGAGTCCGATCTGATTATACTTCTGTGTATAAGCTGTATACACTGACCCAAGACGATGATCATGACAGAATTTTCAGCAGTTAGTTGCACCTTATCGTTAGAAGAGAAGTAGGCTTCCAAAGATAGATTTTTAGTTTTTGACCTCTACTTGACCCCCTACGTGAGGTCAAGGTCAAACTATGACACCCCTATTGTAGCTTGGGTCAGTGGTTCTTCTGACCGATTTTGGTCAATATCGGCCCAGCGTTTGGCAGGAGAAGGCGAAAAAGCGATGGTCGGAAGGAGAAGGAGAAGAACTAAACAGCAGAGAGGAAACTATGCCACGTCCTCGTAAAAACAATAGAGTAACCAAACAGTTCAATTTGTTTGAGTAGGACCCATAGCTATGCACATTCTTTTTTTTTCTTTTTTTGTTTTTATTTTGAATGTATAAATACCAATCGTGGGTCGACCTCGACGGGCTCGGAGCTTGCTTTGGTCGGTCCGGGGAACTTACTTCGCTGGATCGAATCATGACTTTCGCCAAGCTGCGTTTGTGGGAAGCCACGGCCATTTGCCACTCATGGATGGCTGGGGGGTCTGCGGGTCCCCAGGAGGGGTCCCGGTCCTGATCGCCTGAGGATGAGGCTGTCAGGCTGGACGCTCTTCCGCTGTGATTTTGGACTTGCACTAACAAACGAACGAACGAGCTATTACCATTTTTTGGGGCCAAAAAGGGCACCCCTACCTAACCAGCGATGCAAATCTTTAGCCAAATGTAACCCAAATTTGCATTTATTTCCCCCAAATTTGGCATTTTAAAGCAAATTTGGACATTTTTTGGGCTTCGGATTGAGGAAATTTGACTAATTTCCCAACAATTTTTAGCAAAATTTGAAAAACCCACCCATTGCTATACCAAAATTGACATGAAAAATCATATACCAGAAGGCTGAAAAATGG